>JAVKPL010014354.1:0-85649 GCA_032173675.1 Gastrolobium villosum | reverse complement strand
ATCAGGCAAAACAGCAGCAATTAGAAGGACAGCATCAGCACCTTTACTTCGAGCATAGTAGAGTTGCCATGCATCAACAATGAATTCTTTACACAACAAAGGGCACTGCATATTTTTTCTAGAGTCATCAACAGGTCCTACATAAAGCATTAGATGGAAGAATAAATCCTATATCAAGGATTAATGCAATTCACAAAGCTAACCTTTACTCCAGCCTTTCTTATTGCCTCGAGATTTTCAAAGCTTCCCTTGATCATGAAAACCAAGATCAAGTTAGAGTTACTTATCATTTAACTGCAATATAGCCTAGCTCTCAACCAACCAAATATTATCTAGCAGCATTCAAGTTGTTGGATCAGTAGCGTTTACCTTAAAATACTTTTCATCTGTCAAAACACTTAGGCATGCTGCTCCACCTTTCTCGTAAGCTTGAGCAATTTCAACCTATCACAGAGAACCTCTAAAATAGTAGCATATAACATGAAGAAAAGAAATACAAACTAACAACAGTGTTGGATAAATTGCTTGAAAGGCTTGCCAAGTGACTTGATACAGAAGTAGTAGGAAACCAAAATACTCAACATAAAAGAGAAAATATAAGGAGAACCTTGACACAGTGGTTGGTTTGTTGCCATGTGATCCAGAGGTCACATGTTCGGTTCATGTAATTATTCTCTTGCAAATGCAAGGTAAGATTGCTTACTATATACCCACGCACTGGCTGGGCCTGACCTTCCCTGGACCCAGCATATTGCAAGAGCTTTATAACACCGGGCTGCCCTGATTTTAATGAGAAAACATAACATCTTCCTGATGCAGTAAACTCAGACGAGATCCTTATTTTGAAGCTAGGTTGTCAATAGCGGCCGGTAGTGCTGCTAAACCGCTACAGAATCGGGTAGCAGCGGCTGGCCACTACAACTACGACGCTACGAGACGCTGGCCGATAGCGGAAGATAGCGGCGTAGCGTAGCGGAAATACCGCTACCCGCTACACCACTATACCATTAGTTCAAGTGAAGATGAAAGTGAGGGAGAAGATTTGTTGGAATTTGATGGAGGATCTGGAGATGACGATGATTTTCTTCATTAGTTCACTTCTTGTATTTGACTATTTGACAATTTCATTGTTTATTTGTGTTTAATTTTGAATCCTTCGTTTATGTTCCTTGTATTTGACATTGATTGTGGAATCATGTGTTTGATTTTGTGTGACATCTTATGTTTGAGCATTTATATTTGTGTAGTATTAGACTGTTTGTAGTTGACATTGGCAAAACCGCTACCTGTTACATCGCTAAACCATTTTTGGGGTCGGCCGCTAACTGCTACTGACAAATATGTTTTGAAGTGATACTTCTTTCCAAGCCATGAACCTGAACTAGTTGTTGAGAAACAAATGAGCTATCCAAACATGCGTATTATATACTTTATAGAGACTCTGTAAAGCAATACTTCTTTCCGATACTTATTGGGTTGGTGGTTATCTTGGCAATGTGGTACAGAATAAAAAATCTAATCACTCTTAGATAAGGTTGTATTTACATTAACTGAGGTAAATGGAAGTGGATAGATTAAAAACTAAAGAGTTCAGTTGATTTTATAAATGCAATAATAGTAAAAGCAAACAGAGAGCCAATATTAGATGTGAGAAGAAATAATTTATTTTGATGGGTATCACAAAGAGGGAGAAAATTAATTAGCGTAACAGGGAAGCAAAAAGCTTAAGATGCTCAAAAGAAGAAATTGATATGTAGCATAAAATAATTTAAGACCTACCTCTGCAAACATGACTCATATCAAACACTTATGGTGTAACAAGTAGATTCAGGGAAGCCAAATAAAAAATAAAAAATAAAATAAAAATTGTTGAATAGTCTAACTCTAACCAACAAGATGCAATGGTGTGCCAGCCAGCTAAAGCTGACTCAAGACATTTCCCAAATAACATCAATAATAACTTCAGAAATATTACAAGTAAAGTAGCGAGATAACAATTCCAGCCAGAAAAATGATATTGGAAATCAAGACAGTCTTACTGGATCGAAGTCTTCTCTCAAGACACCTCTACTTGGTGAAGCTTTCTTCACTTCAGCTATCAATCCTGGCAATCCAGTTCGTTCATTGGCTGCCCTTAGAGCACCAATAAAATCCCTTGCAGGAGGAGCATTTTCAAGGCCATTCTTCAGCATAATGAGGGGTTTTCTTTCTTTAAGCTGAAAATCAAATAGTTTCCAGTATTACAACAGGCAATCTATTTCATGAAAAACAACATCTATTATTATTAAGAAAAATAAAGCACAGAGTAAATCAATCATAATACGTGTGAGACTTCTACGCCCTTGTTCCACACAATCTCTTCCAAAATGTTGCGGGGTGTATTGCCCTCATTCTGCAACCGGAATTGAAAGGGTCCTACATAATGCAAAGGGGGTCCACTCGGTGGCCTTCTCCTTATTCTTATACCCTGGCTAGCAGCAACTTCATTTTGGAACATTCCCACTTCCCACTCCTTAACTTTGAGAGCATCTACTACAGATTCACCAGATGTGGCTAATGCAGCTGAACCATCACTGGACTCCATCTAATCAAAACAGCCAAAACACCACATAATCCAAAAAACCACATAACAAAATCAACAGGGGTTTCTCATAACATAAAATTATGTATTCACACACTATAATTGAAGCGAAATCTTAAACCCCACCCACCCCCAAAAAAAAAATATATATATTATTTCCGTTCTCAGTAAACCCCAATTAACCCAACTCCCAAAAAGAAAGAAGAAAGAGACCCAGATTAAAAAAATATAAACTTCATATAAAAAAAAAAAGTCACCTGTGCCCGAACAGAAAAAGTGAAAAAGGAGTTTCTTCTATAAATATTCGCTTGGGTTGGAGGAATCCAGGTTCTGGGTCTGGAAGATAAGGATGGGAGGGTCTGAAAGTGAGCCTTGATAGAAGAAAAACCTTCCATTGAAGCGCGCAATTCGAGGTGGAAGAGTTGAAGAAAAAAGGGAAAGTGAAACTGAAACCGAAGAGGATGCGTTACATACAGAGGCCTATTTGAAGTTGAACTGTCGATAAAAGAAACATGGAGGAGAGAACCGTCGTCGCATTCAACACGTGCACACCCATTACTCAGGACCCATGTCAAAACCTGTTGATGTGTTTTCTGGCAGAAACATTGTCTTGGCTGGGATTGGATTGGAACGTTAAGGTTAAAAAAATGCCTGAAAAGAAAATTTAATAAAATGTATTTAATGGTCAATGCTTTCTATTTTCTAAGGACTATAATATGTTAAAATTAAATAGAATGATTATGAGAAAAGTGTGTCTCACTTTGAAGACATAAATTTATATCTTTTTAAGAAATTAAGAAGGGAGAGTATATTGTAACAACTTACTATCATTATTATCAATTAATTTCATTATTAGATTGAGTATGTTGATTCAACGATTATATTTATTTCCATTTTTGTATGATTATGATTTCCTGTATTTAATATTTTATATTTATTTTCACCTTTGTATGGTGATGATTTCTCATATTTAATACTTTCACATTAAATATAAGGAATCATGATTATACAAAGGTGAAAATAAATACAACTGTTAGATCAACATAATCGATTGGTAATAACATTGATAATAACATTAATTGATTGTTACAATATTTTATCTCAATTAAAAATAAATAAATACGTGGGTTTCGCCTTTTTATGTTTATTCCTATCTTAAAATGACACATATTTTTCTCAACAGTATTATATTGAAATTATAGAAAAAAATTACGTCATATTGTTTTTCTATAATTAGAAATTTTAAAATACAACCGGAAAAACCTTTTAATTATCTACCATTATCAGTTTGTGATAGAATTTTAATAACATAATAATTATAAAAGGAAAATATTAGATAGATTTTTTTTTTTTTTTGCAAGAATTAGTTTTCATTATTCATTTAATATTACCTTTTTAATGGATGATTCGTTCGTATTACTTTGGCTTATTAATAATCACCCTTAAATATTGACAAATCTTATTTAATTTAAGTCAAAATTTCTTGATAATTTTCCGCGATAAGATGTTGGGTTCCATCTTTAAAATCGTAGTATTAGTATTATACATTATCAAAAGTGCTAAAGAGTAAAATAGAAAAACTTTGGCTAAAATTATTAGTAGAATAAATTGACATTTTATATCTCAGATAAATGAATGATTCTAGTACCCTAATTTCATATAATAACTACCCTTAGGTTAATTTATCATATAAAATTCTAGCTATTTCCCCCCTAAATGTATAACTTTATTGTTCATTTCTTGCCCAACCTGATCGACCAGTGAACCGGTCAATCGGTCATATAATCGGTCCGGTTGAAGTAGTAGACCGGCCATGCATCAGAATCGATATGACTCGGCCAATTTTTATGAAAATCGGTGATCCGATCGGTTAACCGGTGACTCGGCCCGGTCCCAAAAAATAAAATCCAATTTTTTTCAAAAAAAAATAAAAAATCATAATAGACATATTTGATTTTATTTTTTTGCTTATTGACTTAGATAAGTTATGTACCTATGACACCAATATTATCTCAATTATGCACTATGCAGAAATTTTGATTTATAGTTAGAAATGTTATTTTCTGAACCTTAAGCCCCGTATCACGATCATTATATTTTTGTTCGATCTTTTATTAGATATATAATATGTGATTTATTAATTTTATATTAAAATATTTGAAATTTTTATCATTTTTTAGATATTTGAGTATGTTTATAATTTTTAAATATAAATTAAAAAATTGCATATAATTACCGGGTTTTGCGATTGAACCAGTGACCCACTGGTTGAACGAGTGACCCAGTATCTCGATCGGGTCAATGACCGGACCGGTTTTAATAACTTTGGTTTTGCCATTATATTATACATACATATACAAGGAGGGTTATAATTACAAACTCTTACAAACTACACAATATATTCCCTGAAGTACACTAGGTTAGACTATGTAGTTCCACAAGTACATAATATAATTTGCAAAAATTTGTAAAAAAAAAATGTTGGTAAACGAATTCCCCCCCCCCCCACCACACACACATATATATATGAGGTAGGATCCTTTGACACTGATGTCAGATTTAAAGTTTGACACCTTATCTGATAGCCGTTAGATAAAAAAAGATCAATGGTGTCACATGCTAAGTTTGACGCTTCATTTGAGAGTCGTTAGATAAAAAAAGATCAATTGTGTCACATGCTTACAAATCAGAGTCGTTGATCTTTTTTGATCTAACGGCTTTTATATGAGGTGTCAAATCTCAAATTTGACACTGGTGTCAACGGATCCTACCTCATATATATACATATATATATATATATATATATATATATATATATATATATAAGGGTTTACATTTCTGCAGCTACTGTATGTGCAGTAATCAAATACTTGCCATATATATACTTGAAAGCATTAAATGCGGAAAATCATAACTATATAAAGGATGAAAGCATTAAATGTGGGGAATCATAATCATACATCTGTCGTTGTTGTACGTAAAACAGCTGCATAAATAATTTTACCATATAATTAATATATATATATATATATATATATATATATATATAAGTAATTGGTATATTTTATTTAAGGGGAAAAGTATCTAATGTTACTTTAAACAACTTTGTCTAATATTCGTCGAAGTAGAGTTGAAAAATTAAAAAATTAGATTAATAAAACTATTATATCCCGAAAATAAATTAAAATCACAAAATATCATAATTTCTGCCTCAAAACGATGTCATTTCGATGAATATTAGATAAAGTTATTTAAAATAACCTTAGCAAAAAACAAACCCAAGATACATGTGAGTTGATTTTTAATATTTGTTGGGCCGCGGATATTCTCTGAATATTACATACTACGGTGAGTGTTGGGCCTCGCTATAGGCAAAAAAAATTAAAATAATGTATTTAAATTAAATAATTACGCATTTAATGTTATTTATCAAATAATTACAGATATACTACACAATGTGACGTCCCATTTGGGCGTCACATGTGACGCCTCAATTGAGCCGTCTCACCCTAAGGGGAAGACACCCAAATGGGGCGTCTTTCATGAGGTGGTGACACGTGTCACATTTTTTTAAAAAATATATTAATTTAATCATAAAACTTCCGAAGGCCATAACTTTTAACTTGAGTATCCAAATCAGGTAATTCTTTTTTTGATTCCACATAACTTTTTGAGATCTACGCAATGACTTCTCATTTGATATATTTTATTTCTCACAAACATAATTTAAATTTAAATCAGGTAATCATTCTTCCTTAGAAATTTATAATATTTATTTAATATTTCCTTTACTAACACAGATTTTTCAAATTGATTTTTGAGTTTAAATCACAAATCAAATCTTTATTTTTTCCCTTATTAATAATAATTGTTACTTTTAATTTAAATCACAAACCAAAATTTTTTGATAATAAAATATATATTTTTTAATTTAAATCATACATCAAATCTTGATTTATTTTTTGTATTAAATCACAAACGCTGAACTCAGAGGCTTCTGAATTTAAAAATGTGACACGTGTCAAAACCTGACACATTACCGACACGTCTAAATTGAGTTTCAATCAAGAGGCAATCACGCTTACTTTAGGTAATTTTATTTTTGAAAAACATTCATAAGCCATCATTAATTTCAGACCACGAATAATAACCCAAAAGCTTATATTAAATCACAAATCAAAATTTTATTTATTTTTTATATTAAATCACGAATCCAGAACTCAGAGGCTTCTGGGTTTAACCGCTCTTATAATACCATTCTTGCAAATTAAAATTGTGTTTGTGAGAAGTAAAATATATCAAATGAGATGTCATTACGTAGATCTCAAAAAGTTATGTGGAATTAAAAAAAGAATTAACTGATTTGGATACTCAAGTTAAAAGTTACGGCCTTCGGAAGTTTTATGATTAAATTAATATATATTTTTAAAAAAAGGTGACACGTGTCATCACCCCATGAGAGACGTCCCATTTGGGCGTCTTCTCCTTAGGGTGAGACGCCTGAATTGAGGCGTCACATGTGACGCCCAAATGGGACGTCAGATTGTGTGGTACATCTGTAATTATTTGATAAATAACATTAAATACGTAATTATTTGATTTAAATACATTATTTTAATTTTTTTTGCCCCTCGCTATATGGACAAAACTTTGACTTTTTGTTATTTACCTACAGTCGATTTAATAATAATAAAAAAACTTTTAAAGTGTAATTGCATTTTTGTTTTTTATTTGGGGTTTCAGTATTTCTACCTTTTTTGAGTCATTTCGTGCTATTAGGTTCTCTCAACATTAAACGCAGTGTATTCGAATTAGGTTCCATTCAAAACTAAATTTTCATTTGGAAAATTGACACAGATTTGTATTATCAAGAAATTTCTGCTATAAATGAAAAACTGCTGCTAAGCCAAACGTCAAGTCTTGAACTTCTTTGCACTATTGAGATGGACCTAAACAAAACATGAGAACCAGCGAGACTGGCATTATTCAAATCAATTTTATTAAACCCAGACGGCGTGATTGATCCGGTTGAGATATTAGGTCAATGAGTCACTTATTTAATTAGTGGGTCATTCATTCAACTACATGAATCAGATATGTATATAAATTTATATTTTATATTTAACTATGTAATAAATATTTTAAATGGTTCAAGTGAACCAAGAATTAAATATAGAATACTATAATTTATATCTTCATAACAACGATTCGATTCCCACTTGTTGCAATTTTGAAATAATTCTAATAAATGATATAATATATATATTAAATGGTACACAATAATTAACAAACAAACACAGCCCAGTGGTAAGCTCTTGTTATGAATCCTCAAGGGACTTGAGTTTGAACCCTAGCGAACCGACCGAGCCAGGCCGGTTTTCACATCACTAATTCAAATTCTTTTTCCTTATGAATTTTCTTAATTATCAGTTACCTCCCTCGTAAAACTTTTGAATCATTTATATTCTTGTTTAGATTTTTTTTATCACTTACCCCCTGATTTAAATTTCTTTTATCACTTACCCCCTCAAAGGGAACAAATGATAAAAAAAACTTTAAATCAGGGGAGTAAATGATTCAAAATTTTAAAGAGGAAATAAAAGATTATGAAGAAAGTTACATAATTTTTTTTGAAGTTTTTCCAATTCTTTATAGAGGAGGGATATTCTCATTACCAAAATTTTCCAATATCAACTTACTATCTTTCTCTATCTCTTTGATCCAATGATAATTAAAAAAATAGTAAATTGATAGTGAAAATTTTTGGTAATTAAAATATCCTCTCTCTCCTCCTTATATATGCTGTTTTTGTTTGTAAAATAAAATATAACATCGTTCTGTATGTGAGTTACTACCGCACACCGATCTTCCTTCAACTTTGTTGACACTTTGAAACTCATATTCAATCCAACGGCCAATTAACACCCAACTGTACTGTTGTACCATGGATTGGTCATAAAAGCAAATTGAAAGCTAAAGTTAACAGAAGAATTAGAGCAAACCTACACTTCCTCAATTAATCTTTTCCTAAATCAAAATAGTGTGTCAAAGTCTAACACGGAAAAATAAAATTACACATTTCAAATAAAATTGTAACGCTTCCGAAGATAATAAATAAGGAAAAACCAAAAATGAAATATAGCAGAACTAAGATTAAGTGCACATCGAATGATATATTGAAGTCGCGACTCTTTCTGCCTCCTTCTGCTTTACAACTTGAATTCCTGATGCGAGTGTAGTTCCCCTCATCCTGCGGAGATAACCAACGGTTATTTTAGCGCATTCATTTTACACACTTTGCACAAGAAACATAGTTTATCGAATCCTTTATGCCATATGATACCTCTTTCTGTTCAGTTTCGACATTCAGTCAATATTAATAACAACTTGATGTCGATGACATTGAAAAGAAGTTTCACAAACAAAACAATCAACCATCTCACAACAGACAAAATAAAGAAAAACAGCATTAAATTGATGATAAAAACTAGACTATATATTAAAAAGCTTTCAAAGAATGTTGAGATTCCTAAAAAAGTCCTTGACATAAGTTGCTATGGTAAATACTCTCTCATTACAGAACTAGGTAGTCATTAAGTAGGATCCTAAGAGCATAGATAGCAATAAGATAGGCTACTAAGAAAATAATTATACATAATCTCCTATACATGTATGTACTAATGCAGTAACTGTTCCCTGAGGATGTTCGACTATGTATACTGACTGGTTACATCTTCATAGCACCTTATAATGGTTGTCATTTGATAAATCATAGCACATTATTTGTCCAATACGCATATTTATAAAAAGATGCAGTAGATTTTATCCAAGAAAATCACTTAATAATGCAATCAATTAACTCATCAACTTATCGGCGTTCCAAATAAATTCTACATTAAAAGCTATACCTTTCAAAATAAGCAAAAGCAACATAGAACATGCCACAGTCAAAGAAGAGAAAGCCACCAGCCAATTAAAACTGGAAGTAAACTATAAACATGCATAAGGATAGGGGAAAAACTTGCAAAGTTACAACACCAAAAAAATCAATACAGCGATAATAAAGTTCACTAGCGTATGGAAAATGCTGGGTTCTGTATTCTAGAAAGAAGAAAGTTAAGCTGGGGATCCACAGTACTTTTTCGTCATGCCATCTAAAGAATGATCTGATAAAGGGCAAAAGAAGTTGATCTTAATGTGTACAATAACTCAATAAGCAGACATGCAAGCTTTCTTTTCCATCATTAATCGAACAAAAATCTCAAATAATACACAATCAAGCTTTCTTTCGTCATAAATCACTTATTCATATCAAATTGTTTCAGGAAACCAAAGGACAATGCTGCCAACAACTCAAACAATACTTCTTAACAGCCACTCAACCAAATAAGAAATGCAAAATAAAACAATTTCGAAATTTACAAAAAAAAAAAAAAAAAAAAAAACTAAATCACAATCTCCAACTTGTGAACATAAAAAACAGAGAGATCCAAGTAGCCAAAAAAGGAAGAGAAAAAACGAACCTTACCTAACCAGATCCGACGATGATGTTGTTAATTGGAATGAAGATGAGCTTCACGAAAAAGCCTACGAATCCCATCACAACGAAACCAATTGCGGTGCGCACGGCAACCTTGGAGAATTCTAAAATACCAAACGCATCCGAAAAATCAAGATCCAAACACAGAGATTCGAGTCAAATTAAAAGAGAGAGATCTAAAGGTAATCGAAGGGAACGAATGATTAGGATTAGAATTAGGGTTTCACCTTTACGATCGGGTTTGTGACAACGCTTCACGAGCCTGACGCTGTCCTTAGCGAATTCTCTGAGGGGATCGAAGACAGAATCAATGGCTTCCATTCTTTAACTCTCTTCTGCGTTTGGATATGAAAATCGAAATAGATGATGATTTAGAGTTCTCTTTTTGTTTGGTTTGTTTAACGTTTATGCAAATTGCAAAACATGCCCCACAAAAAATAAAATAAAATAAATAAAAAGAATTTGGGTTGAGAAATACACGTATAATGGCCCAATGGCGTTGTGACATGTTGGATCATACGCCAACTTGGAATCTGTCTTGTTCTCTTTTGGGGGAATAAATCTTTCTACATAGATTGAGTGCATCCCATGAATGAGAGCATTACACATCAGACGAGAGGAAAAAATTTTGACAAAAGAAAAAAAACTTTTTTTTTTGGTAAAAGAAGAAAAAAAAACTTTTACTAACATATAATTTTTCCATTAGTGGGATGTACTGAATATTTGGTGCTACAGTAGCACCAAAAATTTATTCCTTTTCAGGCTTCGACATGATAATAATAATAAATTAATAATAACCTTATTTTATTTTATTTTATGATTTTATGGGTTTAGTGTTTGTCATTTTAAATGACATAAGTTGTGTCATTTTAGGAGAGAGATATACACAGAAAAATGGAAATCATGGGAAAGAGAAAGTGAATAATTTTTTTTAATTTAAAATTTAAATAAATTTTTTTGTGTCTCTGTCTCCCTTAAGAGGACAGAATGTTATGTCATTTAAAATAATAAACAATTTTTCCTCATTTTATTGAGTGCCGAATTTCTCCCCTTTAGATAATTGAAATTTAAGAAAACGTAATTACATACACGCTATATAAATTTTGTTTATCCTTTTGTAATAATCATTAAATTTGTTTATAAATGGAAAAAAACTAAAATAAAACTGGCAAATAGTTCCTTTTTTTTTTAAAAAAAAAGAACTATATTTTTTTTTTTGAAAGGAAAGACATTTTTTCTTTTTCAAGATTTGAACCAACTTGAAGATTTCAACTTTCAAGACATGCTCCAAACCAACAAGCCGTATTGGAATGTGTCCGTAGAACCTTTAATTCATAGGAATCCTATGCGATGTTTGCTTGGGGCTTTATTTTTTATATTTTAATATCCAGAAAAATGAGGGTGGATTTTTAAAATGATCATGTTTGGTATTATTTTTCAAAAAATTTACCCAATAAAGTGAAATAGCTGGTAATCCATTTTATGTAATAAAAAATACTGTTTAAAATACCATCCAGAGTGATATTGTTAGATTGTTGGGAAGGTGGTTGAAGAAGAAGATAACAAGACATTACATCTTTGAAAAATGTAACAAAAATAACTCTATTAAAGTGGTTGAAGAAAATACCAAAATGGGGATATATTTATAAAATCACACCAAATTCTCAATAATATTTTATAATTAACCAAACAAAGGCTCCATATATTTCACCCAATATTCTTAGTAAAATTTTAGTCTATCAAATAACTTTTTATTCACATTTCTAAAAATCTTATATTCTATCATATTCGTAATAATGCATGATTCGCGGATAAATTTATTTATTTTTCTCTAGCAAGCACCCCTTGAAGTGTTGCCCTTCTTAGAGCATGTAGTGTTTAGTTTGTTGTTTTAGCTTCTTTTGATTTAAAAAATAAAAATTATAAGTCGGCAAAGTCAATTTTCGTTAACATCTGAAAATAACTCATCCAACAAAGCATAACTGAGATGGAGTGTGCTTCAACAAAAAAGAGGAAGGGAGCGAAAGGCTTTGAACTTAACCATATTTGATGGGGGTTATTCCTTGCATTTTATAAAGAAAAAAGGTTATGTATTGTAAAATAATATATTTAAATAATTAAATTTTGTAGTGCTGTATGCAAAGAAAAATCGTTTCTACGAAGGTATCACGATTTTGTTTTCGATGAATATATGAAATTTAAACAAATTAATGGAAATAAAGCTTGGAGATGTACGAAGCATCATGGTTTTTTTTTTTTTTTTTTTAAATTACATGTATCTTTTCTGGGAGACAATCATATTTGAAGTGGATCCAAAATTAAGATTTTAAAATCCTCTCAAAGATGGTGCTGTGAAGAATCAAATGCATACTCTCACCCCACCTACTCAACTCTCATACCCCAATTGAGCTATTATCATTTGGTACATCATGATTTATCATATCAACTCATATTAGTGATAATGTTGCACTCGATTTTAGCTATTTGATTCCACTTGATCAAATGACTCAAATTTTGTTAAATATAAGTATAATTGTTCTAATTAAAATTAAATGTAAAACTTTTGATTTTATGGATGTAAGTTAATCCTATCTATAGAAAAGATAATTTTACATTAATGTTAGAACAAGAGTTTTACATTCAATCTCGATCCTTCATCTTATCTTGATCTCACGCGTATAATGTGTTCAAAATTAATGATCAAGTGACCTGCTCTCTTCTTCCACAATATCATTTCTCATTTTCTTTCCTCCCCTACAACCTACATGACTGACTTCCTTCCGCCTAATCTCTTTGCACTTTTCCACACCCACTTTTTAAATTATCTGAACATTTACAAAGCTTAAAAACTATTACCATACAAAAAGTATAGGATATTTACAACTAATCTTCCAAAGGTTTATTTAAAGTTTAATCCCTATACATAATAAGAAGAAAAAACTTATTGCACATCACATGTTTGCACATCTACTCACACTTGGGGTATGTGACAGAATATGTAGAAATACAGAAAATAACGTGGGAAAGATAACTAAATGATAAAAACTATGTAGATTATGTAAAAGAAATATATATATAAAAAAAAAGCGTAGATACTAAAAAATGTCTACCCTATTAATGTTAAAATGTATTGAAACAGGCAAAGCCAAGAAGATCAATCCAAATCAAGGGAATAACTCAACCTGAATAGTTGAACAAGTGATAGACTCATGCCACCACCTCAAGATCTTGGGTTGAAGTGATTCTTTATATGGTATCAAAACATCACAAGGTCATGAGTTCGATCCCGACCTCTCCCACGTTAAACTGGAATTAAACAAGCACAAGGTAAATCAAAAATTAAGCTTGTGCAATATCCACGCTTCAAACTCAAAGGACTCTTGTGTGAGGAGATGTGTTAGAGAATAATATAAATCATTAAAAAAAAACTCACCCAACACCTTAAGGTTTTGGGTTGAATTGATTCTTTACATCCTACGCCCGCTAAGTTCCTTGACTATGTCATGGACTAGAATCGGGTCGAAGGACCGGTTAATGGGCTTAGCCCAACATATTTATTTTATTTTACTTCCGGTATTTATATTTTGGAAAAATGATTTATCCTTATAAAAGATGTAACTTAGGTTCTTTTAACAATTTATAACTATGTACTAAAGGTATTATATAATTATAATATTAAAGTTATATTTTTTCTCTTTCTCCATATATTGTTACTGACGTAAAAAGTGAAAAAACTATAATTTTAATATTATAATTAGGGAAATGTTATACTTACAACCTATCTTCGTTTACAACCTTTTACAACCATATCTTAACTATTGATTTCTGTCGATCAACGGTTAAGACATGGTTGTAAGAGGTTATAAGTATAACTTTCCTCTTATAATTATGTATTACCCTTCATACATAGTTATAAATTGCTAAAAAGAAGATAAGTTACATTTTTTTTTTTTTTGAAAGGACAAACTTTTAACCCTAATACTTTTGGATTTACGATTGGTGGTTAGGCAGAAAAAAGCATAAAAAGATTAATTCCAGATTTCTTCCCTATCTCCTCTTCGTTCTTCAACTCTTTGTAAACTCCTCCTCCAGTGACCTTGTTACATGTATCCATATCGATCCTAACACACCATGATAGATTATTATCCGACATCTCGCAATATTTCTACAAAATGTTTATGCAAATAAAAGTAAAATATCATAAGAAAACAATACAAACCCGAACATTTGGTGTCAGTTATGTTACTGGCGAACAATATTACTCTTCTTACGCTTGTATGAATCGGTCAAACTTTATATTACCTTCAGAACATTATTTTTCTTGGTCTTGTTTGAATCAGTCAAACTTTTCAAACAAACAAGGCATCCAAGAAACCCTCACTTTGGAGTTTGGATTCAAAAATGACGAAGTCAATTACCTCCTAATTCAAGAAATAAGCATGCACGTGCACACAGTCAGAGAGACATAGAGAGACAAAAATTTTAAATCCATGTATGATAGGGATGGAACACAAAGTCAAAAATAAACAAAACCCAGTTTGACAAACTTTAATCGAGTACAAAATTCCAGGCATTTCTGTCATTCAATGTCTAAAGTTTTATATTCCCATCAATCCCAAAAACCTCAATTAAACAAGAGCCAGTTTAACAAATGGCATGTACATGACATAACCTTTCTATCACATCTATACTATTATATGAAGGCTGGGATCGATTGTATTACAAAACAAGTATTCGTCCAAACAAATCAGCTGCATATATTGGGGAAAAATTGGTTTGTGTTTTAAAGTTTTAACAAATAATTTGAGTTGATGAAGATTCTATCACAATGAATGAACCGTGCATGGGTGGAATGAAAGTGGGTAGTTTTCTTCAAAAAGAAATAAAGAAAGAGAAATTAAAAGAAAAGAAAAGAAAAACATGTGTGGTATAGTAATAGACAATTACAAGAATATGAATAGAGAAAAAGAAAGTCATCAACAACTTCCTCGGGCGTAATGTATGCCGTATAATTTTGAAAAGGGTCACCTCTTCCACCAAGAATAAGAATTAATAATATATACATCCAAAATCTAAAACCTAATGTAACATTAATTACTGTTATGATTAATAAAAATACTCTTAGATAAGAAGGGTGTAAATGGGCTAGATATACAGGAATCTACGATCTCACCTATATCAGGCCAGACTCGACCTATTAAATATAATCAAATAGAATAGACCTAAATTTTCAAAAAAGCCTATTTAAAAAATAGGCTATAGGCTTTCTTTTACATACCGAGCCTAAGAACCTTCAGGTAAGCATTTATCATAATATTTATTATAAATAAAATAAATAAAATTATTATAATAATTTTAAATAATAAAGTAATATTATTTTTGTAATTGTTGAATGCTTAATAGATCTAAACAGGCTAACAGGTCAAAACTTTTATTTTTTAAATGGGATAAGTTATTCTACCTATCATTTTTTCTGTCTATCTTTTCCTACCATCCTCCAACACCGTTACATTGGAATCTTAATTAATATTTATCTTTCTCTCTTTTCTTAAGATTATGATATAACGGTGTTGTGAGGTGATAGACAAAGATAGACAGAAAAAACTGGTAGGTAGAATAACCTATCCCTTTTTAAATATAGGTCAGGTCAAACATATAATTTAGGCCTATATAAGACTAACAGATCAGGTTAGGACTAAAATGTATTTACATATGCCAATGCTATTTAAATCAAAATCTAACCTAGCCTAACTTATTTATACTGGATTTGAATCATTTCATGCGAAAAATGGTCATATGGTCATATTATTTGATCACAACCACTTATTTAAGAATCATATATTTTTCTCTCTTTTATATGACATCATCAATAAATGATTATGATCAAATAACATTATCACATGATCACTTTTTCAGATAAGAGTATGTAAATCCATTTTACACCCTGGAGTTGGACTCTAAACCGAGTTTGTGTGTCAAGTTGACCATAGTGAACTACGCAAAATCATAATAAACAATTCTTAGACAATTTTGGAAATTTAAAGAAGCAATTAAAATGCAATATTTGTCTACCAAAAATCAAATATTTTTTAAATAAGAACACCCTGATCATTATTAGTTTTTCTAATTACATATTATTATTATATATACATTTATATATATTCTAAATATAGAATTTAAAATATAGAATTTTACACTTTATATATCTATATATCTAAATTTTTTAATATTTAAATTGTTGGGTAAGGCGATAAGACTACATTAATGATTTTATTTTTATCTAACAAATTATATATAGATCTAATTTACTACAATTCATTTTATATTTATAAATTATAAGATCTATGTGATTTATTATCGATTCCACTCAAGAATAGAAAAATTTAAATATTTTTTATCAAATATTTTATATTTAAGACCTGCTATATGTAAATAACTATCTGTCTATTTATTTTACCTATTGATCTATTTTTTTATATTCATTTATATACATATATGTTTAATAATATTTTATATTATTTTATTACATTATATTTATTTTATTATTTGTATATTTTTTTTTATTATTCTACTTTTTTTATTCTACATTCCATACGTTTCCTAAATGTGAAACAGATACACTGGAAAAAAGAAGAAGACTATAAACGTAGATATATAAAGGGAGTGAATGTCTTCTTCTTTTTTATTTCTCAGCTTCATCTCATTCATCAACAAATTTAAATAATATAAATAATGTAATATATATAACTATATATATATAACATAATTATACGAAATATTATTATTATATTAATAAATATAAAAAATAGAAATTATATTCAATATATTAATTAATTAATTTTCAATTATCATATCTAATTGTTACTAAGATTCTAAAAGACTATTACAAAAAAAAAAAACTATTTTGAGATTCAAAAATCCTGTAAATTTAAAAAATAAATTAATTATAAAAGCTATAATTTAAAAGAATTTTTTAAAAGATTTTATTATAATCAAGATCTTATAGGATTGTATCTTAAAGTAAATATGGGTTTATAAAATTTTAAAAAATCATATACATTTTTAGCAAATATTAAAATACAATAGTGAATAAAAAAGATAGAAAAAGAAATGCAATGATATTAAAAAAAAAATCTAATATTATTTTATCAATCTTATAACAATTTGTAGTAACTTTATATTCTAGTAAGTAACATTTTTCCACATATCAAAAGTTATGATAAACCTCCACGCATTAGTATTTTTTTTGTTCCTGGTCTTGGATTATAGTACTAAGTTTAAAATATCTTCTTCAGGTGATACTTAAGAAGAAAAAAATTCACACTACTAAAAAAAAAAGATTAACTTTTCTCCAACAATAGGAGATAAAGTTATTTCTTGCAACTCTAAAATGACACCATTTTGGAGATTTAAAAAAAATATAGGGCATTTTAATAAGGGATTATTGTTTCTCATATTGTAGGAGATAATTTTACCTCTTACACACACATAAAAGTGTTTGGGTCCATATGGGACCATATAAAGAGAGGAGAGAGAAAAAGAAAATATGGACCCCACGTACTTTTATATGTGTGTAGAGGATAATTTTATTTGTTACAATATGATAAACACTAATCCCTTTTAATAAAATACATGAAATAAAAGGAAAGTAAAAATACTAAAATATTTTTTCTTTTCTCTTTCCCAAACGCTAAACCCCGAAATGATGTAATTTTGAGATTGTTGGAAATAAATTTATCTCTTATTATGGAGAAATATTTTTTCAAGAAAAAATACATTGAAATCATCAAGTTTTTTTCTGGATTGAATACCATTGGATTTATACACTCTATAAAATAATTTTAATATTCCTAATATAATACCACATGAGTTTTTAAAATTACTTAAAAAACCTAATTGAATATCTGTTTTATTAAAAAATTATTTTTTAAATTATTCTAAAATATTAATTAAATGCATTTCTTAGTTAAGATGTAATAAATTAAAATATTATATATATATATATATAGAGAGAGAGAGAGAGAGAGAGAGAGAGACAGGTAATACATATATATACATTATATATTTATTTATACTTTGTTCTAAAGCGTCTTTTCCTTAATGTACACAGCATAGTTGGGTGGATTTTGAAAATAAAGTAAGGCTAAGTTAGATGAATAATCAAAGTATGAGACAGTAGTGTCAAATGAATTGCCGTGTTACCTACAAACTAATGTAGGAAAATTAAGTAGCACATCATGAAAACGAAGTTTAGGCTTTTAGCATAAACAGATATGTTTTACCACTTCCTAATAATATAGAATTTTCCCCAACCAAACTTGGAAATGAGTCACAATTATTATTCTTAGAAACATTTTTTTGTCTCCAAACAATAGACGGTGGTTAGAGGAGGAAAAAAAAAAAGACTCGTCGATTTTCATTCTCATCATTCAATTCTGAAACAAAAAACTGAAGTAATTTGCTTTCTTTATGCATGATCGATAATTTGGACACAAGAAATATGAGAAAGAGAGAACAACATACAAATGAAGAGGGACTCGGAAAACCAGCCACAAATTTTATTTCAATGCTTTGATTTGATGACCATTGATGTCCTAAAACCGTTTACAAATTTCTTCTGTAACTATTTCTATCCCCATATAATTAAACCAACATAAATAAGAAGAGTGAACTGCAAAAACAAATAAATAGTAGAAATTAATAAAGAACAAGTGGATGAAGGTGAAGAAATGCCTGGCTTTCCCATGTACGCCGCTAAACTTCCGCTGGTGAATTCTCCACCAGAAATGAGATCCTTGTCCTCAAAACCATACCTTGTACCCTAGGTGAGAAAAAACATCATATCAAATGATTGAAAATGAATCTGTTCTTCAGACTCCACATGAATTGCAATATCATTTTTCTCATAACCAGTGCCGTCCATGAATTTCTTCTTCTTCTTCTTCTTGTTCAGGACAAAAACCATAATCCTAGGCTCCAAAGACACAAAGTGAGTGTTTCTAGGATGAAACACTTGGTTTTGTGTTTATAAAGTCAAAGACAGAGAGAAAAGGGAGAGGTTGAAGAAGGTTGTTCCCAAGAAGATGACGAGCATTTCCCGTTGATGTTGTTTTCAAAGAGTGTTTTAATTTCTTTGATGTGGGCCATGAAAGAAGGCATTTTTGTTTCACACGTTGGGGTGGTTCTCTTTGTCTTCCCCTCAAACAGCAGTCAATGGTTTTAGCTTATAACCCTCAATGAATGGCCAAACCCACCCTTTATTTATTCTTATGATGTCTTCCTTTCTTTTTAGGGTTTTATAAAAGTTATGTCGTAGAAAAAGTGTTTGTGTTATGTTATAGAGATTCATTTTGCGTGTCAGATTTTTTTTTTTTGCCGTGGGCCCCACAAAATGTTGTAAGTGTATTTTCTAGTCATTTTAAATTATAGATGATAAACCCTTCTTTTTAATTTCTCTTCCAATACATTACTAGCTGTGTAGCTTCCGGTTGGTAAGGTAACAATGTAGCTCCAAAAAGGTTTATTATAAAGATCACTAATTAAAGACTTCAAGGAGCATTTAAAATATATAGAGAGAGGATGATTGACTTACATCAACACAATTTTTATGTCCATTACTAATCATTAAATGTAAATAGAATCAATTAATAATAAATATAAGACTTTTGTGATGGTATCCTATATATATTTGCCGATTGAATTTTGGAATTATCTTAGATTAAACTTATTGGTTTTTTATATTTGACGCAATGCGACATTATGTGTAAAATGTGGAATTTGGAGTGGTAGATTGATTTTGTTTTAAGCAACTAGTAGTCTAGCTGAGTGTAAATACTCGCGAAAGGGAACAGGCAGATTCGATCTTATCGCGTGTTGCTCGAAGCAGGGAATATCAATAATTGAGCAAAATGATTTTTGAAACTTCTTAGTCACTTCATGTGATGCCCGTACATTCAAGTGATGTTATTTTAATTACTAGCAATTTTGATGTGATTGTGCTACCATTTTACATACATGAGAAAAGCAATATATAAGGAAAAAAACATCTCTCTCTCTCTCTCTCTCTCTCTCTCTCCTACACACACAACATTTTGTGGGGCCCGCAGCCCCCCCCCCACCATTTTTCCTCTTATAAAACCCATAGTTTATTGGGCCAATAGTTGACTTTAAAATCCAGGACTTTATAATTATGACCCGGATGCAGAGTTTAGTATATAGGTTTATCATCTATCATTTAACATGACCACAAAAAATTTGCTACACACATAATATTTGGTGAGGCCCGCAGCAAAAAAAAAAAAATTTCGACACGCAAAACGAATCTCTATAACATAACATAATCATTTTTCCTACAATATAACTCTTATAAAATCCTCAATATATATATGGTTTCTGTGCGGTTTATCCCTGATTAATAAACTTGAAAGGTTTATTTTTTTCCCGCTTTTTCTTTATATGTGTGACAAAGATTTATCTTTTTCCTATGAAAGTTGAAATATAATATGATCTATAAAAATTTGTGAATTTCTTGATAAAATAACATTTTTTCCACAGAATTGATAAAATAACATTTTTTCAAGAATGGAAATGCTAAAGGAGGAAGAAACTATATTACAAGAATTTATTAAGCTTCTGTACAGACAAATGTACCTTTAAAGAATAAAACTTGTTACTACATAGATTCATAATATTGTGATATGGTTGAGTCGGACAGATGCATTAAGATGCATATCAATCGTCAACCTCCTACCTTTTTCTATAAAATTGAATTAACAAACTTAAAATTTAATAATAGCAAATTGATGTCGAGTGCTCGACGACAGGGAATAAAAAAAATGGCATCTTAGACTTTTTCACTTAGGTTGAAGGCTTAAAGATACACAAACATCAACGAAAAGTAATATGTCTAATCTCCAAAGACCCTGTTTGACGTGAAAATTAGTAATTTGTTTTAATTTAAGCCTTAAAATTCAATTTTCATATGCTTATGCTTATGCGTAATCAATTTTTCTTTTTATTTGATGGTGCAGGTGCTTATTCATGATCATTTTAAGCCTTTAAAAGACCATAATAAGAACTCGCAATGACTTAGTTTCGAAAGAGGAAAACCAAGTTCATTTATTTAGAGCTCGAATGGAAATTGTAAATGTTTTTGCTTGCATCATTATAAATTGATAATAGAGTAAATATACTTTTTCGATCCTCAGCAAATTTTACGATGCTCGCTTTAGTTTTTAGCAAATAAAAAGGCTATTCGTGGTCTCTAATAAATTCAGAGTAAACCCATTTTAGTCTTTGAGGGGGACTAATGTGGATTTTTTTTTGAATTTATGAGGTACCACAATTTTAACTAAATGGGTCCATTTTGAATTTCTTAAGGATCAGAAATAATTTTTTTATTTGCTAGGGATTAAAGAAGGTCGAGGATTAAAAAGAGTATTTACTCTTGATGTTAACTTACGAAAACGTCAAAATTTGCCAATCTAGGATGTGTTTGGTATAGGTTTTATTTTGAGTTTGATGAGGGAAGTGAAAGTAGGTATTGAGAAATACCATGTTTGGTACAAGTTTGCAAAAGAAAAAAATCCTAGAAGATTAGGAAAAATAGGAAACTCTTTTTTGTTTATTTTTACTATTCCAAAAAATCATTTGAGATATGATATTTTGGGATAGATAAGGAAGTGAAAAAATGGGGGGAAAATTATGCACCAAATTGATCCTCATAGTGAGTGACTTCACTTTCACAAAAAATTTATAATGGAAGTATTTTCATCAATTTAACTTATTTTTCTATCATTATTTTACATTCGAACAAACATAGATTTTATAAATTTAAATAAATTTTTTTAGTAATATTTCGATCAACCAATCAATTTTTTTTTAAATTTACTATCAAACTTATTTTTCTACCATTTCTCCATTATTTCCCTAATAAAAAAATCCATCCTCTAACAAACGCCCCCTGCGGCTTTTCTTGTGGAGACGTTTACGAAAGCGAAGTTTGGTTCAGACCCATCTATTCCACTATTCACAAATCTGACCGGTGACTGTTCATGGGTCTTGGGTGGCAGGCAATTGGCATGGCAGAGCGATTGAATTGCTTTAAAACTTTTTAGATTCAAGGGACAACTAGGATGAGAGATCGCCCCCTAAACTTTTTAGATTCTGAATTAATTGATAAAGCTTGTGAGAGAGGAAACAACCAAGCGATTTGATTTTCTCAGAAAATTTAATTTTCATATTGTAACTTAACTAGTGATTAGCTTCATATTTATTAAAAAAAATAAAATTATACACAAATCAAAGAATTGATAAAACTTTTGAGAGAGAGGAAACAACCAATCTATTAATTGCATGGTGTTTTCATATCTTGGTCCTCTTTCATAATTTCATCACTTCCCGTAGAAGTCCAAACAATCTATATTGTTTCAAATTGGGCCCATTGCCCATCCCCAGCTTAGTTTCATCTATGACAAAAAAATAGTTTTTAGATTGGGTACAATTTTCATAATGGCTGAATACCCATTTTTCCTGATTGAGGCTAAATTCCCTACTCACCATTTTTCCTGAATACCCATTACTCCAAAATGTGTCCACTACCACATACTATCGGATAATCGATGTCCATGTCCCCTCTAACCTTTGATAAATGAAATTTTATCAAAAAATGATTTTGTTCGGTTTGATAGAACCGTAGATCTATATCTTAAGATATACGTTTAGATGTATCTATAAGAGAGATATTCTATTAGTGTAAAGTCAATGCTCCAATCATCTGTGCACAATATTGACAATAATAGTCAATAGATTCAAAAGTGTGTACCGGTCTTTAAATCTTTTATTTATAAGAATTACTTTTGTGGCTTGAGTCTTTAAGATATCAAGATTATATGATTATGATTTTCCTATCTAATCTTGTTAGTAATAGGATTATTTGGGTATGGATCCGGTCCCTATCAGGCTTCATGGCCAATTGACAATTAATATATACAACGATTTCCATTAAACAACGATTTGGAAGATTTTTGCCGATTCCTTTGTCCCCATCACCCATCCACACCTTGTGGATTTATTGATAGACCTTAAGCTCCACCCACCAGTGAGTGATGAATCGAATAAGAGGAAACTGAACAGGGGGGAAAGAAGAAAAGAAAGAGACATGAAAGATAGAAGAAAAAAAAAAGAATAACAATAATGAAGTGAGGAGCTCTAACTTTTTTGTCTCCTTTGCTAGATGCCCTCCCCCTTTGCACTATGAAGGCAGTACTTATCCATCATTTTCTAGATTTCGCACTTTTGGAGACCATCCATACTACCCTTTCAATCATGTTCCTCTCCTTCATGATCATTGTTCAACAAAGAAAAGATTTGTTTGTAGGAAAAGGATTGAAGACTTCGGTTGCCGAATTCCAGTTAGAATTGATACAAATGTATAGCTCGAGAAACTATATGACGATCTAAAGTTGGGGTTACGTGGTGACCATTTCCAATATTAAAATAAATCATGAAAAAAAGAAAAAGAAAAGATAGTCAGGCAAGTCTCACTTTTATATAGCTATTACATAAAGTGGTTTATTTTTTATTTATAAATTACAGTTATCCTTTTTTCTGTTGAAGATGGGTCTAATTAAGACTTTCTTTTCTCCCTAGGAAAACTTGCAAAAATATAAATCATGAAAAAAAAAGAAAAGAAAAAGATAGTCAGGCAAGTCCCACTTTTATACAGCTATTACATAAAGTGGTTTATTTTTTATTTCTAGATTATAGTTATCCTTCACGAGAGACAATTCTTTCAAGTGAAATTTCTTTGTTTGTACAGATAGGTTGGTCTGTGGATTTTCCACCCTTCAAGCCCAATGAATTGGTTCTTTGCAAAACACATGCTTCTCTCATACGCACCAACTGAGCTACCATCATATGATAAATTGATTCATTTTTATTAGCTCAAAATGTGCTCCAAATAATCCGATAGAGGGGAATCTCAATTTGTAACAAGTGCATAGCTAAGCATGACCATTCCTTATATTTATGTTAAACTAACCTACTAGTTATGAATCACTGGACATTACGGATGTATTTCATGGCACAATACAAATACTAATCATCATTGTACAATCTCTCTTCATAATTTTTTAGTTCTCTCTCCTTAGTTATAATTTATTTTTATTTTTTAGTTCTTGATTTGATAACTAGTGTATATGACTAAAAATTTCATGATATTGATGTATTAATACACATAAGTATGATAGAAAAATATCAATCTGTTTTAACAACTACCTCTTTTATATAGGAAACAAAACTAATTAATGATAAAAAGGAAGGCAATTTTTTTTTAAAACTTCATACCAAAATAAAACTAAGCTACTAACTCACTTTATCACAAATATTACAAAAACTTCAACCTCACACTAGCTTGCAACAACATCAGGAACATCATCTATTAACCAAAGGAAACCAACGCTCATGGAAAGAAGACTGATAAGCCATCATGAATAGCAAGAACACAAGTAACAGTGCCACTCCCCATGGAGATCCTCCAGCCCTGTGCAGCGAGTCCCTCTCCTCCGGCAAGGGTATTGGGAATGATCCTCCACTTGAAAGACAGTGAACAACCAGCAACAACAGTAGTGGAACAAAAGCAAGCAAAATTTTCACCTGTGTAAGCAAGTCCTCAAACACAGACTCGTAGTTTATGTACCACGAAAACGCCAATATAAAGAAAAGTATGAACATGAAGAAGCAAAGATGGACTGGGAAAGAGAAATACTCCCAGAAATAGTACTGATTATAGTATCTGGCCATTCGAGGGAAACTATATTGCTACTGTTAGTGAACTAGAGAAGTACTAGCAGCTGTTTCAAATGTTCTTGGGGATTTGATTTGTAGAAGCAAACTGTTTGGTCAAAAAGGTATATATAAGGATTCGGACTAAGTAGGAGGGTGTATAAAAAAAGAGGTTTTTTTTTTTTTTTTCATTTCATAGGATGCCTTTTTTTTTTAGAGGAGGGATACAATGATTTTCTACTATCAACCTACTATCTATCTAATCACCATTAGATTAACATTTTCTCTCTTCAAAAACTTTTTAACATTCTTTCTTTGATACAATGATGATGTGATAGGTAGTAAGTTAATAGTAAGAATTTTTGATAGTTAGAATATCCTAACTTTTTTAATATCTATATTATCTGTGGTTTATTAATTATTCAATTAGTTCGAATTGGATAGGATTAAGGGACCTTAAAATTTTCCTTTCAAATTTTAAGATAACTGTATTTCTAAGAATTCCCAATTGATTCACATTTTTTATTTCACATAATGTTTTATTTAATTATTTGTCATATAAAGATAAAATCACAAACTCTCATAGTAGCTCAGTTTGCCACTGATCTCCTAAAGATTTGTTTGAATCAGGATTAAAATCCTGCCTCAAGCAAATTTTTAAAAAAAAATTTGGGATAAGAGGATATGCCTCATTTCTCGAATGAGGATTAGTCTCATCTTTCTCTGATAATGAAACTCAATGTATTCTAAATATGTCTAGAGGAAGTTGAAAGGAGATATGTCTTGTTTATAAAAAAATAAATAAAAAATCACAGTCTCCCACATTTAGTCTTCAAATAGAAGCAAAACCAAAAAAGAAAAGAGAATAAAAGAAAAGCAAAGATGCAAAGTGAAATATCTGTCAATTTTAGGATGGCTTTTCCAGCTTTAAAGAGAAATTAGAGATTCTACTTTTTTTAAATGCATCGAGATAGTCCCAGAGTGACGGTGAGAACAATTCATGGTTGAGACTCAAAATGGTGTCATCCAATAGGAGAATGCCATGCGCTATGGACAATGGACCAGAACGTGTGAAGGTGAGAAAAGCAAGGAAGAAAAAATTTGAAACCATGATGAGGTGTGGTTTGAGATAAATCCGGTGGCAAAGTGGGGTCATATCATTGAGAGAGCTGCGTCTTGTTTATTGAACGGTCGGCCCCCATATTTCTATTATAATGCTTTATTCGTAGAGTTTGGCGAACCATGCTCCCTTTAGCGTATCTTGCTGATAAAATTTGGTGGATTTGTATATTCCGATAATTATACACGTGTACACTGCATATTTTATTATCTTCCGTAATCATCAATTTCTCTGTTCCTTAATCGGCTACTTTCTTTTATGCTTGAAATATTCTCGCAGATGTAATAATGCATCATAGTATCTATGATTTCTCTGTAGGTTGGACCACTGTACTTTAAATCCAAAAGTATCACAGTAAAGGCTATATAATGCATAACCTCACCTGGTTGGAAGCACCTATTTCATTCATTTCGCTGAAAATGACTCCATACAAGCAAGGAAGTTTCATGTTTTGTTTTGTGATGTGAAGCGGAAGATCTTAATCATTCCCAAATCAACCGTTAGTAATTAAAGTAATTTATTTTATAAATATATGAGGGTGGAATTAAACTGATGATCACTTTTTTTTTAGTGAAAAAAACTGATGATCACTTAATTACTGAGGTTTTGGAATTATGTAAAAAACTAATTTAACCCAAAACTTAAGTTAGTAGGTAATACCACATTAATAATTTTATACTTTTTTAACAACAATTTTTTTTAATAAAACTGTGACCACTAATTTATGAATAAACGACAGATATTTTGATTTAATTAAAGGTAAACTAAACTTAAAATGGGTTTAATGTTTTTGTGGCAAAATCAATATTTCTGCCACGTTCTAATAAAAGTTAATTATGAGTACTATTGTAAAAAATTAGTAGGACTCACTCTCGTTCATATATGAGTATGAAAAAAAAAAACTTCAGTAAAAACAGGAATATTTTTTCCATTTAAAATCTTTAAAGTTACTTTAAATTAAAAATTACTGGAATAATTTAATTATTACATATCTTATTATTTTTATTACAAACTAATGAAGCCAATGATCGTATGAGATGGAGGACCTGCTTTTTTCATTACAAAAAAGGTTTTATATTTGTACAACATTATCATATTATTTAATGAGTTTAATTATTTAACTTAAAAAATTATATATGAGGTCAGATTTGTTAAATTCCGTGATGTTACATTGTTTAATGCTAATTTAAATTTAATTTAACACGTTAAAAAAGATTTATTTTAAAAAATACTGCATCTAATTAATTATTATCTAGTTTAATAAAATTTACTTTTGATCTATGCAATGTTGTTCTCCACATCATTCTTTGCTTGATCAAGTCCTTTTCAATACAATTTTTTTTGTGGTTTTAGTATATTGCTTCTTTTTTCTTTCGTTTAACGTTTCATATACATCTTTCATGGTATTTTTAATGGGGGCATAACCGTGTTAATAACAAAATTGAATAAGGGAAAGTTGTGACTCAACTAATGGTGGACTCCATATTTATTAAAAAGAGAAAAAGAAAAGAAATATTTTGCACATAAATCGAAAGGTCATAACATTGAGAATTGAATTCTCATGCAACATGAGAAAATGTTTTCCCAATTTTAATTATTCTAATTACATGGAGTGTCCGTGAAAGCAAGATTTCTATTTGAGAATTGGAGTTCATTTATGCTATTAATTTACATAGGGTTTGCTTTTTCTACCGCAGATAAGTTATCTGCAGTAAGCCCAATATGATGTCGTTTTAAGGCAAAAATCATGGTATTTTTATAATTTTAATTTATTTTAGGATTATAATAGTCTTTATATTTATAATTTTTTAAGATTTCAATAACAAAACGACATCATTTTGAGAATAAATGCAGATAACTTATCTGCATGCAGAAATACTTTTCCCATTTAAATATAACCTTTATATGAATGCTTCACATTTAAATTAAAAAATAAAATAAAATATAGCTATCTAGTCTACCAAAAAGTAATTAAAAATAAAACAAAATATAGCCATCTAATGTTTTGGATTGGCCATGGGATAGACATGATTTGGTATTTGCTTAATTTGTAGCCACGTACCAACATACTTTAAAATAAGGCTTAAGGTCTTTTGAAATCAGTGTCAAATTTAAAGTTTGATATCATATTTTATAGCCATTAGATCAAAAGAAATCAATGATTTCACATGCTTACAAATTTGAGTCGTTGATCTTTTTTAATCTAATGGCTCTCAGATAAGGTGTCAAACTTTAAATTTGACACTAGTGTCAAATGATCATACCTCTTAAAATAATAATCAACTTGTCTTTACTGCCACTCAAGTAGGGGTGAAATTGGGCTGGGCTCGCCTACAGAGACCTACGGCTCAGCCTACGTCAGGCTAGATCTGACCTATTATATTTCATAAAATAGCCCGAGCTTAGGATTTGAAAAAACTTGTTTAATAAATAGATCGTAGACCTATGAAGCACCGACACTTCAAAACCCCTGACGTGTCGTGTCCGACACTTCCCGACACTCTCGGACACTCCGACACTCCCCGACACTCTAACACGCGTTATAGAAATTAAAAAAAAAAGTTTAAAGGTTGCGTTGTGTTGAATTTTTAGTTCCAACTATTAGATTGGTTGGATTACGATTACTATTTTATTGAGTTTAATATAAATATTTGTGATATCTTATGTTTCTATGTAAAATTTATGAATATTATAAGTTTGGATTCATTTTTTTGTTAAATTATTGAATATTAAATATAATATACACTACATAAATTAAAAATATTATTTAATATCAAAACGTGTTCTAGCGTGTCGAAATCTAACATTTTTTTAGAATTAACGTGTCGGAGTGTCGTGTCGTATCGTGTCACGTGTCCCGTGTCGGTATCGGTGCTACATAGTCGTAGACCCACCTTCACAAGGCTTGGCCTATAAGCCTACAGACCAACCTATATTGTACTATTTATTTTAAATAAAATAAAATAGAATAAGCATGCCTTGAAGAAAAACAAAAGATATAAATTTAATCAATTGCAAGTATTCATAACTTAATTATATTGGATTATATTTTAATATAAATCTGACTTTATTTCGTATGTAGAAGGAACCAACATCTCAACATGTTAGATTGTTTATATGAATATATTAAAAGATTGTTGGGAGATGTTATACTTACTACAAACATCATGATGTGTTTGTTGGATTCATGTAGTTATTTTAATTTACATAGTATGGATTTGTTTCTTGGATCTCATGAAATATATGTTATTTAGTCTGAGCATTTTGCTTTTAAAAGTGACTTAAATGCAGATTGTGATGAGTTTTGTTGTGATTTATGATTCTGCGTGGACGTTGAAATTGTGATTCTTGGTTTAACAACATAATTTCAGTATTTTGTGAAGTTGATTCATGGTTATACTTGGAAGTTAAAAATTAACAGGCTAATGAGTTAGGTCAAGCCATTTGTTTTATTATAAACGGGTCAGGTCAGGCTAGCAGTTAGACTTGTACTAGGCTTGGGCCAAGCTAAATTGAAGTTTTTTGACATAGACTTGAGCTTTTCGAGGCAAAGCTTGGCTCAGTTCAGCTCACTTACACTAGTAGAGGTGGCAATATGGCCCGCCCCGCCCCGCCCAGCCTTTGAAGGTGGGCTAGATATCTCAGCCCGCCCCGCCCCGTTTGGGCGGGCGGGGCGGGCGGCCCGCCAAGCCCGCAACATTTTACACTAAAAATAAAAAAAATTAAAAAAAAATCAGCCCGGGCGGGCTAGCGGGCTTGGCGGGGCGGGCTTGGCGGGCAGCGGGTTTGGAAAAATCAACCCGCCCTGCCCCGTTTGGTGGGCGGGGCGGGCCGGCCCGGCGGGCTCGGCCCATTTTGCCAGCTCTATACACTAGAGGTGGCAATATGGGATGAATTCGATGGGTCAACTCGCCAAAACGACGTGGGTTGGGTTACATATTTCAACCTACCAACCCGCCTCAACCCGCCCCGTTGGGTTGTGGGTTAAAACGGGTTGGCCCGTCGGGTCAATTTTTATTTTTATTTTTTACTATTAGGTAGTATTTTATTTGTTTTTAAATTTTTGTGATATCTTATTTTTTGTTATCTTAGTACTCTCTAAAAAAAATATAGAAGACAAAATTTATTTATGACAAAGGTAATTTATGTGTGGAGATAAAAATAAATTTGTAAAGAATATCTAACTAAATATTAGAATACACTTAGACTTAAGATTTGAAAAAACTAAGGGGAATGTGATATGAAAATAAGTAATATTATAATATTTATAAAATACAATTTATTTTTTATTTTTAAATATTTTAATTTTTTAAGTGGGTTGACCCGCCAACTCTCCATAAAACGGGGTGGGTTGGAGTTTTTAACCCAAATTCAAGTGGCGTGGCGGACCAACCCACTTTTGGCGGGTTGGTGGCGGGGCGGAGCGGGTCGGGGCGGGCCAATCCGTTTTGCCACCCCTACTTACACCCCTCCCCGCAAGTTTGGGCAATGAAAATTAGGAGATTATTTAATATGAACCGGGACAACCATTTTTTAGGTGGTCCCTTAGTGTAAATAGGAGGGTAAAATTGGAAAAGAGGGAAAATAACAAGGATAAAAAAGGAAAGAAAAAATTAATATTATGAGAGAGCACCAAAAATTCAGTGGTCCCAGAACCTTATAAAATATTTCCGAAAATTAGAACCCGACTTGTAAGAAAATATTAAAATCTGTACCTTACTTATCCTGTTTTATACCTATAAATATCTTCAATAAATTAGAAAATGATTAATTACAATCTTAAATTAATCTACGATTTCATATAAATCAAAAGACATTTTCAATAAAAAGTATTAAATTAGTAAAATCCAATCATTTTTTACCAAAAAAATGTTACTCAACGTGAATACTAATACATTATTAGTATCTAAATTAAGCATTATGCTTATTTAGATGAGGAATCCAGAGCAAGGCTGAGCGAAATGAATTCAAACAAAAACATAGCCTTTTCTGTCGGTGCTATGCTATTCCATTTCCACCGACCCCAGCCCACTTCATTGTAGCACATATTTCTAACCCAACCCAAGCAAAGTGGGACGCAGGTTGGGTACATGCGGGTCAAAATAAGATTACCAACCCTACTAAATATATTGTTCTAGAAAATAAATTTAATTTATTTCATTTTTTATTTTATAATTAAAAGAAAATAAGATTTTTTATATATATCATCATTTTTGTATCTTTTCTAAATAGAATGAGAAAAATTATTAATAGAGTGATAATATTTTGAATATTTCAATAAAAAAAGTAATTTATTCAAATATAGATATATTTTTTGTAATTCAAATTATTTAATAAATTTCTTAATTCTTATTTAATTACCTTACATGATAGATATTTTTGAAATAAAAAATAAATCTTACAATATGTTGGTGTGTACATCTATAACTGTCAAAATACCTACACAAATATGAGCTACTACTCATTTATTCAATAGTAATAAATTAATAATAATATTAAATAATTCTAACACATTTTTTGAAAGAAAAATCGTTTCACTGAGTAGTGTTTCTGGGGTTGATTTCGATATATACTTCATTAAACAAAAAGATTATCGTACTACATTTTTTTTCTCTCGAAAATTATACATATTTCTAATTTGGGAAATACATCTCTTAAGTTGTAGGAAAATAGTTACCTCATGTTGTATAAATAAAGTTACAAATAAGACTCACAGATAAGAGGAGAGAGAAAAAAGAGTGGTGAGATCCAACCACTTTTTATGTGTATAGGAAAGTTATTTATCTTATGTAAAATGAGATAAACATAACCCTTTTAATTTTTTTATGTCAAATGTTGCAAACTCGGTAACAAAAATTAAGACTCGTACAAGTTATAAACTTTATTACACAATGTGTAACTTTTTTTTTTTTTTTTTGGTGAACACAATCTGTAACTTTAATTACTCAATTTATAACATTTATTATTTAATCTTTAATTTTTAAAAAATAATGCTGTACTTTTTTTATTGAAAAAAGATCCGAGTAAACTCACTATTTTTCCATGCATATTTGGGTATAGTGTATCTGTCCCTTTAATTTGTTGTCGATAAGACAAGTTGGCAGGTTGAATGAAATACAGTCATATAAAAAGTTGACTTCTTAGATGAAAAAAATTCATATATATATATATATAACCAGCTGCGATATTTAACAAGTAAACTTCATTTTACAAGGTTAACCCAGCTATAGAGACTAAAAAGGCCTCATAAAATTAATAATAAACAGAGAAACAGCTAAAACCTGCTAGCCTTGTCATTTTTTTGAACTATAATTGACATATAGATTTAAATCGAGTGCTTTTTGTCAACTGCTTAAACAATTCATTACTAGCCAAAATCTTGTGGCTTAAGACCTTGGCCTTTTTGCAGAGAAAGAAAAAAAAAAACACGCTCACACCCCTAATTTATTAATTATTATTATTGGTGAAGTGTGTGTCATCCTAAAGGATATAAAGTTGTGTCATTTTAAGATATATAAAGAGGAGAGAGAATTGACAAAAAAATAAAGATGTGGATCACACTTCTTCATGAGAGTAAAAGGATATAAGTTGTGTCATTTAAAAGAATAAACATTTTTCCCTATTATTATTATTATTATTATTATTATTATTATTATTAGTACTGAGATAGTTCGCAATTCGGTCTTAGATCGATATATGCTGACCCCTTGTATTGTGATTTGTGACATAAAGCACAACGTTTTTGCTACAAAGTTTGGTCATCATGTTAGTACAACTTAAGAGAAATTTCAGGTTCAATTTTTGGACAGCACCTTCCGCGGCGAAGGATTAATCATTGCTTTACATGATAGATAATTGGAAAAGACAAGTACTAGCTTAATTAACGATGAGTATAACTAGATATAATGATTGAAGTAAAAAATAAAACAAATATAATGTAGGAAATTCGAAATATATAGTTGTTATTAATGAAACTCTATGACATAGGCGCAAGACATGTGTCAGCTACTTGCACAGTTGACGAAAGAGTATTCAACCTATGACAGAGTACATGACATGGAATATAGAGTCCATATATGCTTTATTTCTTATAACTTTAAAATTAGTTACTACATGGATACTCGTATGTATCAAGTTTCCATGGTTTGTTTTCAGCAACATCTGCACCTACCTCCGTCGCAGCATCTCTTGCATCCACCACCATGTCCTCTTCCGCCCCAGCTTCCGCCATGTCCTCCTCCGCCCCAGCTTCCGCCATGTCCTCCTCCGCCCCAGCTTCCGCCATGTCCTCCTCCACCCCCGCTTCCACCATGGCCTCCGCGATACCCCCGGCCTCCACCATGTCCCCGGCCATCTAATCCAGGGTCTGTCTTTGATTCTTCTACTGCACTAGCTGCACATAGACAAACACGTTTTTAATACAGTATCAATTTTAATTATTTTTTTCAAGTTACATAAATACTAAGCTGAAGATTAGTAACAACACTATTCGTAACAACAACGCATATAGAGAATGGGGTTTGTTTTTCTTATGTTACGTGAGAAAACAAACCCTTCCTACATACACCATAATAAGGTGTGCCACTCATTTTTTTATTTTTTACTTTTTTAAAATAGACGAGTCCCATACTTACTATGACATGAGATTACAATCTCATGCAACAAAACATAAGATTTATTTTTCTCATAGAGAATAGTGCAATACCAAAACATAAAGAAATAGTGCAATCAATATATATACAATTCAGTTTTTAATATATAGAATAATATAGTGTCATATATATACCATGTTTTAGCATATAAGTTAGCAATAAAAAGGAGGAGAAACGTGGTATGGTTATGTTGATAAATTTTTTTACCTGAATAACTGAATTGCTTAGAGTGAGTACATTAGGGAATAATTTAAAAGGAACAGATGCAGCTAGTTATACATACCTTGTGTCCCATCTTTGGATGGCTCAGTTGCAGCCACAACAGATATGAGAAACAGGGCGCATAAGAAGCACAAGAAGAAAAAGGGCTTGTTATTCATGTTTACTGATAAGTTAAGAGTTGTTTTCAATTATATATGAAGAATATGTTTCTTGTTCGAGAGGTATTTATAGGGGATCATGGGGTAGGTAAGAGAAATGAAAGAATAATAATAAAAAAAAAGAGCTCAAGTAAAAGACAGTGGTCATTTAATTCATTTCCTCAAGTTACGAATTCTTTTTTGGCTGGTTGCGAGTATTGTGGTGGTAAATGATCCTTATCAACACCGAATGAGCAATTAAAGGGTGAAATAGGGACGCGTGTGTAAAATTGAGGAAAGCAAGTTTATCAGAAGATGGCAACTGGCAAGTGACTTTGAGAAAATGCAAACTGATTGCATCAAATATATAATGTAAGAAAGAAAAAGGATTCATCTTGCGGTTGCATCATATAACTTTTAAAATAGAATAAACCCTATATCATTTTAAAGGATATAAAGTTGTGTCATTTTAAGAGAGAAAGAAATAAATAAAGGAGGAGAGAGTGTTGACAAAAAAATAAAGATGTGGGTCTCACCTCTTTGTGAGAGTGAAAGATATAAGTTGTGTAAGGATAAACATTTTTTCCTTTAAAATATTAAATTTGCATGGTTATTTAAGGGGAAAGGAGATTACTTTAATTAAATTTAATACTTTCTTAGGCAAATTTTAGGCAATCTTAAATTTAATTAAACAAAAGTTAAAAAGTAATGTATTTTTTGCATTTTTATTTTTATAAAATAATATGCAAATTTTCCAAATAATGACGACATATGAAATTTTAATTCATGATACATTACTTTAATATTTCTTATGTCATATTTTTGTTCTCATATTTATGAGAGAGAAAAATAAAAACAGTTTTTTAAGCTTAAATAATAACATGCTCTAATATATATAATCATCTTTATATATATAGTTTCTTATAACATGACAATAGGAAATATGAGAGGATATAAATCCATTTAAATAATTTTATTAAATTCAAACCGATTATCATCTTGGTCAAGTTACTAGATCTATGAATTGCTCATTTAATCATAAAAATATTAATTAAACCGGATATGGATAAAAATATATTTAAGTATAAAAAATAATTATGTTATAAGCACCAACATATTATGACTTAAAATTAGTTATGGAACTTTGCAAGTGGTGGAGTCAATTCTACGTCCAGAACCACCAATTATATTATATCTAACACCATTCATCTAAAAAAATTATATAAATATAAAAATAGTAAAGCTATAACCAGGGGTGTTAATGAGCCGAGCTGAGCTTTGATCTTAATGGGCCAAACCTGTATTTAAACGTGTCCGATTGGCCTTAGCCTGTTACCTGTTACGAATATAATATTGGCCTGTGGCCTGGTTTATTTACAAAAAATAAAAATCTGTGTGAAGCCTGTCTTAGCTTGTTAAAGAATAAAAATAAGGGAACAGAATTCCACAAAAAATCAATTTCCAGATAGAAACCTTAGCTTCCAATTTGCAGCGATAATTTACAAAGTCTACAATAAATAAATAAAATTAAAGTGAGAGAATGTAGATAACAAGATTTATTATCTTTTCCAATTATAAAAAAAAGTGCCAACAAAAATAAAAAATAAAAAATAAAATGACACAAACGAGCAGTGCACAGTGGAACGAATGAGTTTTTGTGGGTTTGTTTGTGTGAAGGATAATATAGAACAACACTAGTAATTCCATAAATATACATAAATTCAATATATATCTAAATAGCATAATATAGAACAAAATCATTCAAAAAGTCTGTTAAACAAATAAAATGGTGTGAAATAAATTGATGAGATAGAGAGTTATTACAAGTAGTATAAAAAATATAAATAAATATTTATATACTAGGCTAGCCTGAGAGGCTCTAAGGCCGATCTTTTGAATTAGAGCTTGTGACCTTTTTATTAAACGAGTTCAGTCCTTTACGAGCCGAGCCCCCGAAAGTCCCTGGCTAGTTTACCATCTCTAGCTATAACTAAAAGCTTGCCTTGCTTTGCCTTAATGGATGGTAATTTATTGGATAATTTTGTTTTTTTAAAATGCATTAAAAGTTTCTATATGTTCTTAATTAATAATTATCGAGTAGGTTGGATAATGATTAATTCGGTTTTGTTTATTTTGTTAATCCCTGGCCTACTTAGCTGTCTTTTAAGTTATGGCATGAGGCATCGACGCATATCCTAAGGGCAGAGCTCTTATTTGGATCAAGTTGTTAATATTAATGAGTTGGGCTAACTTTTCTTTTAATAAATTAAGAGAAAAGTGTTTGTCATTTTAAATTAGATAAAATTATGTCATTTTAGGGAGAGATAGATATAAGAAATTATTTTTTTATTAAAAATTTAAATTAAAAAAATCACTCACTTTCTCTCCCATGATTTTTATTTTTTGTGTCTATCTCTTTCCTAAAATGACATAACTTATGTCATTTAAAATGACAAACATCAAACCCATTAATTAATGCAAGTTTTGTTTACCAAAATAAAAATAAAAATTAATGCAAGTTCTAAGAGGTATATTTTGCTTTGTTAGGTTAATCAGAAGTTTAGATTTAGTTGTGGATTTGAATATTACTTGTAGTTTGCGCAAAAAAGATTCTTTTAAAAAAGGAAAATATATCAATAAACCACAAAAAGTATATATTAGGTTCATTTACCATTTTATTGCTTTTTTTAAATTAATTTATCAGTTTATCCATTTTATCAAATTATATACAGATTTGCCTTTATTTTATCAAATTAAGTTTTACTAGCACTTACTCGAATAAATGACTTACCAAATACTATGGCCTATCAAATTTTGATCAATTTAGGACATATTCGTATATAGTTTAAGAAGATGGGCAAATTGATTTATAGTTTGAAAAAATGGATGAGGTGATAATTTTGTATTAAAATATGGTCAAAATGGTCAGTCAACCTCTATATTAAAAACAAAAGCAATGCAAAAGTAAAAAAAGAAAAAAAACCAAGAAAATGAAAACAACAATTTCTATTTCAAGTTCAATGTGAATTTTCTAAGGGCAAAACACTTCTGCAGTCGCAGCACAAGTGTTCTTCTCCTATTCTCTCAGCACGAAATATGTGATTTCATTAGTTTAGGTAAAGTATTTTTTGGTTTTTAACAAAAATTACGACCCATTTTTATTTCTTAGAAAAAATGTCTTTTTGTGGTCTATCTGAAATTTAAAATAGACTCGGTTAGTCAAAATTGTGCTTCTTTTGAAATTCAAAAAAAATCCACGTTAATCCTTTGAAAGGATTAACATTGTTATATTTTAAATTTCAAAGAAACCACGAATCGATTTTATTTTTATAAAGAATTGAATTAGACCCCGAGATATTTATTGAGGATGAAAAAAATACCTTACTCTTTTTTTTTTTTTGTAAAAAGCATGGGGCCCACTGGTTGCTGTGTCGCAGAAAAACGAAAACTTCAGGAGAAATTATAAACCCTTTTTTAATAATTGTTTAGTGGCCATTGAGTTACAATATCCAACTTACAAATCAAATTATGACTTTGCCATTTAGTTACAATATCCAGCTAATTTTACTACCGATGAAAAGATAAAACTACGTACTTCACCGAAGCTTTTGTTTTTATATGAATAAAATGCATTTCACTATTTATTTATTGGCCTTTAATTTGGATGGTGTTTAATTGTGAAAAATTGAAGAAAAAATGTGGAGGAACGATGCAACACGAAATTCATTCCGGATTATTCTTTTACTATATTATATATAAGATTCATGAATCTGCAATTTAGAGAGAAATTAAATAGTATCTCAAGAGTCTTATTTTTGAGAGGTATATTATCCTAATATAAAAGAGAATAGTATTTTATTCTCTCTTTATATTTAGAGAGGTTATAAATCTTCTTACTTGCGTTAAGTTGTTAATATTAATGGGCTGGTGTTACTCTTCTTTTAATAAATCAATACAAGTCCTAAAAGACATATTTTGCTTTGTTAGGCTAATGAGCCTGAAATCTAGATTTAATGGTGGATTTGAATACATGTAGTTTCCTCAAAAAAGATTTTTCAAAAAATAAAAGAATATAAAAAAACAACAGAAAGTATATATTGAAAATAAAAACCGTACAAAAGTTAAAAAGAGAAAATCAAGTAAATGAAAATAACAAATTTTATTTCAAGTTCAATGTGATTTTTTTAATCATTTTTTATTTTATGACCTCTTGCTTTGCTTATTATAAATCAAATTATGAATTAGCCATTGAGTTATTGCTTATCCAGCTTATTTTACTTATTTATTTGATTCATGCTTCCAATAATATTTTAGATCAAGTAAGTTTTTTAAAAAATTAATTTTTTTACTTCACACAACGATTTATGTTGTTTTATATTGAAATGTTAATTATATAATTTACCAAATCAAGGGTAATTAATATGAATTGTAAGAATTTATCGTATAGTTATGTTGTTTTGCACTTTATAGAATAGTGAGTTTGTTTTCAAAATAAAATATTTATTGTAAAAATTAAAAAAATTAGCCCACATTCATTTAAAAGAAATACATTGAATTTAAATTTCTCTCGCACAAGAGACTAAATTTATAAATTAATTAGTTTAAATTATCAAGCGTGAATAACTCATATTAGATAATTAGCTAAAGTAATAAAACTGAACTATTACCTGGAGGCATGTATATTCTTAAATTAAACATTCATATTCAGAAGAGTACTTTAGCTAGTTTCATTTGTAATGAATATATATGCACGTGGTTATATTCTCAAAAATAAAATGGTAAGCCGTAAGCCATAACTCATAATTAAGCACACGATAGACGCAAATATGTAGGCTCTTTGATGTATATGGGGTTTTTACCCATTTAAAATTTTAATTTGGTATTCAATTCACAAATTTTATGAACGGGGTCATTCAGTGACACAAGGGGTACTAGCGGCACTGAGTGCCGCGAATAACGCCCTGCGGCACTCTCACATTCGGTTTTTTTTTTTTCTTCATTTGAGTGCCGCCCCCCTCCCCTAGGGAACTCAAGGGAATGTCCCAAGTGGCACAATCTCGTTACTTTCGTTACCGTAAAATTTCGGAAAGCCATAAATTTTGACTCAGGTATTCAAATAAGATGATTTTTTTTTGATTTCACATAACTTTACGAGATCTACGCAATGACACCTAATTTGACATATTTTATATTCCATTAACATATTTTTTCTGAACTATGTTAATGGAAGATAAAATACATCAAATGAGGTGTCATTGCGTAGATCTCGAAAAATTATGTGAAATCAAAAAAAAAAATCATCTCATTTGGATACCCGAGTTTAAAGTTATGTGTTTCCGAAGTTTTACGGTAACAGAACTAATGAGATTGTGCCACTTGGCACAATCCCGTGAGTTATCCAGGGGAGGGGGGCGGCACTCAAACGAAAAAAGAAAAAGAAAAAGAAAAAATGAATGTGAGAGTGCCGCAGAGGGTTATTCGCGGCACTCAGTGCCGCTGGTACCCCTTACGTCACTTAATAACCCTATTCGTAAAAATTATGAATCGAATACCAAATTAAAAATTCAAACGGGTAAAAACACGTATGGGTTAAAGAGCCCAAATATGTACATATCAAACTCTCTCATTATAGCAACAGCCACTCAAAGTATGTCATAAATTTTGATCAGGATGATCTATATAGTTAGCTAATTGGATTGTTACATAATGTTGTTAAAATATATATGTATAGGCTGCATTGGGAAATATATATCAGATAATATATATATATAAGTCTCGGAAATTTTTTATTTCAGGATAAACTTAAAACATACATGAAAATAAGATAATGAAACCAGATTACATCCAAAATTAAGTTCAACAAAGAACTTAAATGTCTAATTCTAGTCTTTGGTTTCACATCCTCCAACACCTCCTTTTCCTTTATTCTTAATAACATAGCCTCCTTTATCACTACTTCAATATCCTCCTCCACTTCCACCACCACCATATCCTCCTTGGCTACCGTCATCTCCTTGGCTACCACCACCATATCCTCCTTGGCTACCGTCACCTCCTTGGCTGCCTCCACTTCCACCATAACCTCCTCCTTGGCTACCTCCACCATCTCCTTCGCCACCTCCATAACCACCACTGCCACCTTCACCGCTTCCTCCTCCTCCTGAGCCACCGTCGCCGCCGACTCCTCCGCCACCATATCCACCATCTGTGTCGTTACCCTTCACAACTGCATAATGTCACGTATAAAGCTACAGTTAAGATTCATATTTGATGTTGGCTTAAAATAAAACGTGGGAAGAGGAAACAAAATACTTACAATATGGCTCACTATATATAAATTACATGCAAAATGTCGAAAATGGTTCGGTATAATTCATGCATTATATGCCATTCACAAATTAATATCTTTAACGAAACTGATGAACAAATAAAGCTGCATTAAATAAAGGGTTGAGGTTCATACCTTTAACCTCATCTTTAGATGATTCAACAGCCACAACCGCAACTATAAGAACCATGCCAGACAGAAAACACAAGAAAATAAAGGGCTTGAAAATCATTTTGTTAGTGAACACAACAACACTTGAGAAGGATGAAAGCAAAGGTTCTAAAAGACCCGTATATATAGGGCATGAAGAGCGCTAGAGAACTGCATGCGATAGAGTGAGAGGGACCCACTTCTCAACCGTAAGTCTTAATACTTTTTGGCTCATTTTAAGGCCGATTCACTTTAATTTGACATGAAAACTTGCCAAGTCAGACGTTTATGTTTAGCTGTGACTTTGAAATTCATGTGAAGCTGTGAGTCGTTTATGTTTGGCTGCGACTTTGAAATTCAAGTGAAGCTGTGAGTTAATAGTATTAATGAAGCTACCCAGTTAGTCATTTTTTTCCGTGTTATCCGCAACTTCAGGTTTGAGGCTTTCTTCTTTTTTTGTTCATGAAGATTAGTGGTCCACTGGCGGTATAATACTGAATTTATGTTTATGTGCCACCTTGAATACGCGTGTTCATGCACGAAAGAAAGATTTATTAATTACCACTTGTACGTTATCTGCATAAAGAGTTTCTCATTCAATTTTATTGAAGAAGAAAGAGAGGGAGAAATGAAAAGCACATTATGGGATGGGATCGGTTTCGTAATTAAAAATTATCCGATCCAATTCCATTTTTTTTTTCAAATCTAGTCCGACCCAATTCAATTTTATTCGGTTTGGATTGGATCGGTCTTTGATTTTTTTGAAAAGTCTAAGATTTGTATGATGATTATTTGGTAAATAACATATCTTTTATATGTATTGACTCTGTAAAGTTTGTATGATGATTATTGTGCAATATAGGAACATTGTACAACAAAAAGTTAAATTATCATGTTTTACTTTCAACAAAAAATTTATAATATGGTTGCCTGAGTTACGAAGTAATCCAAATTTTCATTCTATAGAGGAGCTGATGTACAATAATAACAATAACCCATGTAATAAAAATATATTATGTTTTTTATTTTATAAAAAAAAGCATAACATAGATCAAGCACAACCCACTTTCTCCAACATGATCGGTTAATGGGTCTTGGATTTAGAATTTTGCTATATGATTTTTGAGTTATGATTGAAAAAAGCCCAAGTAGGTAGATGGTAAGGTTGGGGAATAATTGGATTGGTTTGGTTTGCATCGATTTTCATCAACTCATCCAAAAATCGATACAATCCAATTAAATTTTACGATTTTTTTTTCTGTTTTCACTTTTTCAATTTTCGGTTAATTTGATTTTTGATTTTTCGGTTCGGTCACTGCGGTTTGAATCGTTTTGAATCGGTTGATGAACATCCCTAAAAAGAACACGTGAAAAAAGGAAACAATATTGTAGTACTGTCGTATTGACGAGTAATTATAATATTAAAGTTTTTTTTTTCCTTTTTTTCAAAAATTATTTTGCTGACAAGGAGAAAAAATAATTTTAGTATTATAACTATATAAATAAGCACAAAGGTGATGAGGTTGAAATGTCATTAATTTCATGAATTTTACCTCATACTTATGAGGAAGGATATTCTAACTACCAAAATTTTCTACTACTAACTTACTATCTATTTAATCACCATTAAATCAAAGAAAGAGAATGTAACAGCCCGTGTTAACCCGGATTGTTAACACACTATCGTATTAAGCCACGCTTAATTAAAATGCGGAATAACTTTTTCTTTAATTCAATTATGACGTCATTAACTTAACCAACTTGATTACTTAATCATTTTCATAAAAATACTGCCTGTATGTAAATTGCAAGACAACTAACTGAATACCTCGTACATAAATATAATGTGTGTATCTAGAACCGCAGGACTACACAAGTAGCCTGGGTCAAAATCCTGATACATTAATTACAACATTAACAATAAAAGGACAATAACACAATCATGTGGCATGGACAAACCCCATGCTCACCAAATAAGGCAACAATGCCCACAAATAGTCTCAACATAAACTTAACATAAATAAGCAGAAAACATAACAGCAATCCAGCAAGACAGCATATCAGAATATCAGCTCAACTCTGGCCTCCTGCCACCTGAGCCCTCAACATTACCTGACCCTGAAATAAGCGTCCCCAAACGTGGGGTGAGATCTCTAATAAGAAATCTCAGTAAGACAAGGGGTCCTCAAGGAGTCTCCACCCCAAGCTCACTTACATGTGTAATATAAGTTCTAAAACAGTATTACAGTATAAGTTCCAAAATCATGCGATGCAGCAATTAATCATGTCATGTGTGCTTTCAAATCTACTGGCCAGAGAAATGTAGGAATACGTCTATGCCTACATGAGTACATGGATACTACCTGCACCTCACCCACATGCTTCTCCATCTTGTATGTACTACATACTCAGGATTGCCGTCTAGGTGGACACCACATGCATCATAAAAAGCTCATTGCATATAAATAGCTCAACAGCATTTCCAAAATAATAAAGCATGTAACACAGCATGCATAAACCCATCCCCATGGGACATGGTGGAACATCAAAATGGCTAAACCGAGGACACGAAAGCTTACCTTGCAAGCTAGCTACCCAAGCCAAGAGTCCAACCACTCACAAGTCCACAAACAGCAGTATCACAATCTGATATGGACCAATAATACATCAATAATCATGTATCACAAGCATACAACTTAAAGATTACGCCTTTCCTTTACGTTTTACGTCTTAAGGCTTCCAACAAAGCCATAAGCCCTTAATCATGTGATTCTGACTTAGTTCATTAATTACAGAAGCCTAACTTCCTTAATCTAGGGTCCACAAACCCCCAATAGCTTACTGTTCACACAGCACAGCTACCTGCGAAATCCCAGGATATCCGGATATCTCATTGGAAATATCAGGATATCCCGTATCAGGATATCTCATTGGAAATATCAGGATATCCCGTATCAGGATATCTCATTGGAAATATCAGGATATCCCATATCAGGATATCTCACTCGAATTATCAGGATATCCAATATCCGGATATCTCCCTCAGAATATCAGGATATCCCATATCCGGATATCTCACTCGAGATATCAGGATATCCCATATCCGGATATCTCACTCGAGATATCAGGATATCACATATCCGGATATCTCACTCGAGATATCAGGATATCCCATATCCGGATATCTCACTCGAGATATCAGGATATCACATATCCGGATATCTCACTCGAGATATCAGGATATCCCATATCCGGATATCTCACTCGAGATATCAGGATATCCCATATCCGGATATCTCACTCGAGATATCAGGATATCCAATATCCGGATATCTCACTCGAGATATCCGGATATTTCGCGACAGAATGCAGTTTCTGCATTTCGCGAAGATATCCCTCCAAGGTTCCATTTTTAACACTTCAACACGTTAAAGCATGCATCTTTGGTTCATTTTAGGTTCATATTTCTTATACCCTCTTGTTTACTCATTAAACATGGCCAAGACATCAACTTTAAGCATCATAGACTCATGATCATAGTGAGGTAACTTACCAAAGTTCAAAACAGAGGCAAGTTGTGCTCTTGGAGCTCTCCCAAGGTTCCTCACACTCAGCCTAAGTAGGAGCACGAAAATGGCACTTCAAGGTGGGTTCTTGCACCACAAGAAGGCACTTTGAAGCTCACAATGACTACCACAAAGTAGCCATTACTAAAGCTTCAAACTCATGCTCACTAACTACCTCTCAACTCAGAATGATGGCCACAATGCAGCCCCAAGATTAACTCTCACCTTCACAAATGTCTAAACAAGCATGAAAGGTGATCACTTGGCAAAGGAAAGAAGAAGGAAGAAGAAGAAGAGGAAGAAGAAGAAGAAGAAGAAAGGTGGCAGCAGCAGTCACGTAGGAAAAATGAGGCACCTAGGGTTTTGTGCCTTAGTGTGCCTATATATAGGCAAAGTCACTAATCGCGCAGTATTAGCCTTAATCGCAAAGTAAAAGATATTGATCCCAAACTTCGGATTCTAGACCTACTCATTTTTCTAAGATTTGTCATATTTTTATTTTATTTTTCAGAGCATCTTTCCGGTACGCGCTTTTCCATAGCCAGTATCAGTTCTGGCATCAGATTACGTCATTTTGACTTGAAACTTGTTTTACAAGTCCTACATAATATTCTAGTAATTATCATGCGTTCGTTATAATTTTCCGGGATACTTTTCCGGTACGCATTTATACCGAGTAGCAGAACCGGTATCTGCGCTTTTCTTCCGAAAGGCGACTTTCAGCATTTTTACTAACTCAATATAATTATCTAAGCCCATTAATAATTATTAGGGTCAATTATGGAATTATTTCCTAATTATCATAATTAACTCGCTAATTACCTTAATTAGCGGTGCGGGTTCTTACATTCACCCCACCTTTTTAAGGATTTTGTCCTCAAAATCAGAAACATACCTGTCTCGAAAGTCGGGATACTGTCGGAGAAGCTCGTCCTCTCGCTCCTAGGTACACTCCTCAGGAGTTCTTCCTGACCATTGCACTTTGACCATCGGAATGATCTTGCTCCTCAACTGCTTCTCGCCACGATCGAGGATCTTGAGTGGTCCGACGGGAGTCTTTAGGTTCTCCCGAACCTCCACATCATCCGGCTGCACCACGTGCGAAGGGTCTGCTATGTACTTTCGAAGCTGAGACACGTGAAACACGTCGTGGATGTTGGCTAGGTTCGGAGGTAAGGCGAGTCGATAGGCAACTGGTCCTACTCTACCAAGGATCTGGTAGGGCCCTATGAATCGCGGGCTCAACTTCCTCACGCCGAGTGCCCGTCCAACACCGGTGACAGGTGAAAGTTTCACAAACACGTGCTCACCCTCACTGAACTCCAGAGGTCGATGCTTGACATCATAGTAGCTTTTCTGACGATTCTGCGCCTGTTTCAGCTTTTCCCTGATCATCTGGATCTGTAGGGTAGTATCTTGAACAAAGTCCAAGCCGAATAGCTCTTTATCTCCAACCTCAGACCAGCAAGTAGGAGTCCGACACCTCCTACCGTACAGCGCCTCGTAGGGTGCCATGCCCAGACTAGCATGAAAACTGTTGTTGTATGAGAATTCAACCAACGGAAGGTACCTATCCCATGCAGAACCCTGCTCCAACGTGCAAGCTCTCAACATGTCCTCCAATGTCTGGATGGTCCGCTCAGTCTGTCCGTCAGTCTGAGGGTGATAGGCGGTACTCAATCTCAACTGCGTACCAAAAGCCTCCTGCAGCACCTCCCAGAACCGAGATGTGAACTTCGGGTCCCTATCACTGATGATACTCTCGGGCACCCCGTGAAGCCTCACAATCTCGCGGACATATAGCTTGGCCAACTGCTCTGTAGTGAAGCTCACCTTCACTGGAAGAAAATGGGCAGACTTGGTCAATCTGTCCACTATGACCCAGATAGAGTCACAACCAGCCTGAGTTTTAGGCAATCCCACCACGAAGTCCATGGAAATACTCTCCCACTTCCACTGTGGAATCTCCAGAGGTTGAAGTTTACCAGACGGTTTCTGGTGCTCGATCTTCACCTTCTGACAAATCAGACACTTGGACACGTAGACCGCTATGTCCTTCTTCATGCCCGGCCACCAAAAATTCCTTTTTAAGTCCTGGTACATTTTTGTGGCACCAGGGTGGATAGTGAACCGGCCTTTATGAGCCTCTGCCATAACCTCCTCAGTCAGTGGCCCTCGAGGAATAACAATCCTCTTCTGGAACAGCAATAAACCATCATCATTCCAAGACACACCGTCCTGGTTCTTCACGTAATCAAGGCATTCTCTTTGCACTTGCGCCTCTTTGATCTTTTCCATCAGCTCATTGATCACTTCTGCTGTTTCCATTTCGAGCAGTGCGCCCCCAAACAAGGAGTTCACTCTCAAGTCTCTGAACTTCTCGATCATCTCGTAGTCGTTCATCATTAAGCTGGATAAGCTCACGGATTTCCGACTCAAAGCATCAGCTACCACATTGGCCTTGCCAGGATGGTACCTCAACTCGAAGTCGTAGTCCTTCAAGAACTCCATCCATCTTCGCTGTCTCATGTTCAACTCCTTCTGGTCAAACAGATACTTCAGGCTCTTGTGATCACTGAATACAGCAAACTTCATGCCAAACAGGTAATGCCTCCAAATCTTGAAAGCAAAAACGATGGCTGCCAACTCCAAATCGTGAGTCGGGTAGTTCTCCTCATGAGGTTTTAACTGTCTTGAAGCGTAAGCAACCGCTTTCCCTTTCTGCATCAGCACACAGCCAAGTCCTTTACCAGAGGCATCGCAGTATAATTCGAATTGCTCCGCAGGATCAGGAAGGACTAACACAGGAGCAGTAGTCAGTCTCTCCTTCAACTCCTGGAAACACTCCTCACACTCATGTGTCCACACGAATGGAGTCTCCTTTCGGGTAAGGCGAGTCATCGGTAGCACCATCTTGGAGAATCCCTCGATGAACCTCCGATAGTAGCCTGCCAAACCCAAGAAGCTTCTCACTTCTGTAACCGTCTTGGGCCTCTCCCAATCCATCACGGCCTCAATCTTGTTAGGATCAACTGCAACTCCATTAGCAGAAATCACATGACCCAGAAATTTCACCGCCTTGAGCCAGAACTCACATTTCGACGGCTTAGCATAAAGCTTTTTCTCTTTTAGCACTTGCAACACAATCTTCAAGTGCTCGGTATGCTCCTCCTCCGTCTTGGAGTAGATCAAGATGTCGTCAATGAAGACGATCACAAACTGATCCAGGTACGGCTGGAAAATTCTGTTCATGTAGTCCATAAACACTGCGGGTGCATTGGTGAGTCCAAACGGGATCACCAAGTACTCGTAGTGCCCGTACCTCGAGCGAAATGCTGTCTTTGGGACATCCTCCGGCTTTACCCGTATCTGATGATAACCGGACCGGAGATCAATCTTGGAATACACACAAGCACCCCTGAGCTGATCCAGCAAATCATCAATGCGTGGAAGAGGGTACTTGTTTTTGATTGTCACCTTGTTCAACTGTCTGTAGTCGGTGCACAACCGCATGGTCCCATCTTTCTTTTTCACAAATATGACCGGTGCTCCCCAGGGAGACACACTCGGCCGAATAAAATCTTTTGCTGAAAGCTCCTCGATATGCTTCTTCAGCTCCGCCAACTCTGGTGGCGACATCCGGTATGGAGCCAACGAGATAGGCCCCACACCAGGCAATAAGTCGATGGAGAACTCTATCTCCCTCTGTGGTGGAAACTCAGGAATCTCCTCAGGAAACACCTCGAGGAACTCCTTCACCACAGGAATGCCAGTGAGATCCTCCTGTGTCCCACTCACCAAACCTCCCAACATGACATAGCCAAATGCCCCTGCTCTCAAGGCCCTCCTCGCCTGCAGGACTGAAATAAACGGTGAGGAACTGGCTGTGGACCCACCCGGAGACATCACCACTTTCTTGGCACAACAGTCAATCATTGCACAGTTTCTGGACAACCAATCCATGCCCAGAATAATTTGAAGGTTGGCCATCGGTAATCCTATCAGATCTACCAAGAAGTCACGGCCATCCCACTGAAACGCTACATCGCGATGAACAGTGGAGGTCAAACATTTTTCTCCGGTGGCGGTGGTAACCCGCATCGGTGGAGAAAGCACATCACTGGGCAACTCAAGCCCCACAGCAATAGGGGTAGCAACAAAAGAGTGCGTTGCCCCGGAATCAAATAAAACATCAATAGCTGATCCACCAATGGTAACAGTACCTCTGACCAGGTTCGGAGCTCTGTCCGACTGCTGACGATCAAGTGTGTAGACTCGTCCGGTGGTAGGTGGCACGGCTGGTGCCCCAGTAGGAACCATCTGCAATGGCACAGCCTGCACTGCAGCAACTCTCGCCGTCGGGCAATCTCTCGAGTAGTGGCCCTCCTTGCCACACTGGAAGCAAATCAGCTGACCGGTAGAGCACGGCCCAAAATGTGACTTCCCGCATCCCGAACATCTGGGAGCAGGAGGTCTAGCGGTGTTCCCCGAAGCAGCAGTCTTCCTGAACTGATTTGGCGCTTGCTTAGCCGCCAACGGTGGTTTACCCTTGCCCTTGTTGGCAAATTTCTTGTTCTTCCAGGGAGTAGAACCACCAGCGCTCTGTGGCACCTCAACCTTGGCCCTCTTGGCCTGACTCGCCCGGCAGTAGTCCTCGATGTCGCGGCACTGCTGCACCAACGCTCCGAAGTCTCTCGAAGCAGAACCGGCGAGATGTCCAGCAATATCCTCATTAAGTCCCCTCCGGAACTTGGCCGCCAAGAATGTAGGAGTAGGCCTCGCCATGCGGAAATGAGAGAACTTGACCAGCTCATTAAACTTGGCCAGGTACTCGTCGACAGACAACGAGCCCTGCACCAACCGGTCAAACTCCCCCTGCTTCCTCTCCTGTGAGTCATAAGGGAAGTACTGACCCAAGAAGCTCTCCTCGAAGAATGGCCACGTCATCACATGACCCTGCATCTCGTAGACCTGAGAAAGGTTGGTCCACCACTCATGGGCCTCACCCTCCAGCATATAAGTGGCGAACAACAGCTTCTGCGGATCTGTGCACTGCATGATCCGGAAAATCTTGTCCAACGCCTGTAGCCATCTGGCAGCAGCAATGGGATCATACGATCCGTCGAAGGTAGGTGGCTTATGCTTGCGGAAAGCATTCAGTCGGCGATCGATCTCGTCACGATCCTCAGCAAGTACGGGGATAGTCTGCATAGCCCCCGTCAAATGACTACCCTCACCCATCTGGCTCTGGGTGTCCTCCTGTTGACTAGGCGGAGGTGGAGGCGGTGGCGGCGGTGGAGGTGGTGGAGGACCCTGGCCCGCAGCAGGACCAGCCCTCAGCTCCTCCAACATGACCCTCATCATCGTCATGTTGGCCATCCGGTTCTCCTCCAGAACCTCTGCCGTGGTTTGCCGGTTCGCATCTCTAATTGCGTCCAGCATTGCCCGGTTTGCCAGCCTCGTGGCTTCCTGGTCGGCTAGTCGGGCCGCCTGCATCTCAGCTAATGCAGCCAGGACAGGATCCGATTGATCCTCGCTTGTACTCGTGTTCCTCCTCGGTGGTACCATGACTCTGCACAAGTTACACAAAGAATGAGTTGATCAGGCCCACGCCATGTGGTCACACATGCATTATCATAACACACACCAGTTAGAGAGAACACAAAGTAGACACGCAACGACACATCCTAAGTTATTGCAATACATACAGGCTTTTCCCTAGAAAGTGCTCTGATACCATAAAATGTAACAGCCCGTGTTAACCCGGATTGTTAACACACTATCGTATTAAGCCACGCTTAATTAAAATGCGGAATAACTTTTTCTTTAATTCAATTATGACGTCATTAACTTAACCAACTTGATTACTTAATCATTTTCATAAAAATACTGCCTGTATGTAAATTGCAAGACAACTAACTGAATACCTCGTACATAAATATAATGTGTGTATCTAGAACCGCAGGACTACACAAGTAGCCTGGGTCAAAATCCTGATACATTAATTACAACATTAACAATAAAAGGACAATAACACAATCATGTGGCATGGACAAACCCCATGCTCACCAAATAAGGCAACAATGCCCACAAATAGTCTCAACATAAACTTAACATAAATAAGCAGAAAACATAACAGCAATCCAGCAAGACAGCATATCAGAATATCAGCTCAACTCTGGCCTCCTGCCACCTGAGCCCTCAACATTACCTGACCCTGAAATAAGCGTCCCCAAACGTGGGGTGAGATCTCTAACAAGAAATCTCAGTAAGACAAGGGGTCCTCAAGGAGTCTCCACCCCAAGCTCACTTACATGTGTAATATAAGTTCTAAAACAGTATTACAGTATAAGTTCCAAAATCATGCGATGCAGCAATTAATCATGTCATGTGTGCTTTCAAATCTACTGGCCAGAGAAATGTAGGAATACGTCTATGCCTACATGAGTACATGGATACTACCTGCACCTCACCCACATGCTTCTCCATCTTGTATGTACTACATACTCAGGATTGCCGTCTAGGTGGACACCACATGCATATCATAATAAGCTCATTGCATATAAATAGCTCAACAGCATTTCCAAAATAATAAAGCATGTAACACAGCATGCATAAACCCATCCCCATGGGACATGGTGGAACATCAAAATGGCTAAACCGAGGACACGAAAGCTTACCTTGCAAGCTAGCTACCCAAGCCAAGAGTCCAACCACTCACAAGTCCACAAACAGCAGTATCACAATCTGATATGGACCAATAATACATCAATAATCATGTATCACAAGCATACAACTTAAAGATTACGCCTTTCCTTTACGTTTTACGTCTTAAGGCTTCCAACAAAGCCATAAGCCCTTAATCATGTGATTCTGACTTAGTTCATTAATTACAGAAGCCTAACTTCCTTAATCTAGGGTCCACAAACCCCCAATAGCTTACTGTTCACACAGCACAGCTACCTGCGAAATCCCAGGATATCCGGATATCTCATTGGAAATATCAGGATATCCCGTATCATATCTCATTGGAAATATCAGGATATCCCGTATCAGGATATCTCATTGGAAATATCAGGATATCCCATATCAGGATATCTCACTCGAATTATCAGGATATCCAATATCCAGATATCTCCCTCAGAATATCAGGATATCCCATATCCGGATATCTCACTCGAGATATCAGGATATCCCATATCCGGATATCTCACTCGAGATATCAGGATATCCCATATCCGGATATCTCACTCGAGATATCAGGATATCCCATATCCGGATATCTCACTCGAGATATCAGGATATCCCATATCCGGATATCTCACTCGAGATATCAGGATATCCCATATCCGGATATCTCACTCGAGATATCAGGATATCCCATATCCGGATATCTCACTCGAGATATCAGGATATCCCATATCCGGATATCTCACTCGAGATATCAGGATATCCAATATCCGGATATCTCACTCGAGATATCCGGATATTTCGCGACAGAATGCAGTTTCTGCATTTCGCGAAGATATCCCTCCAAGGTTCCATTTTTAACACTTCAACACGTTAAAGCATGCATCTTTGGTTCATTTTAGGTTCATATTTCTTATACCCTCTTGTTTACTCATTAAACATGGCCAAGACATCAACTTTAAGCATCATAGACTCATGATCATAGTGAGGTAACTTACCAAAGTTCAAAACAGAGGCAAGTTGTGCTCTTGGAGCTCTCCCAAGGTTCCTCACACTCAGCCTAAGTAGGAGCACGAAAATGGCACTTCAAGGTGGGTTCTTGCACCACAAGAAGGCACTTTGAAGCTCACAATGACTACCACAAAGTAGCCATTACTAAAGCTTCAAACTCATGCTCACTAACTACCTCTCAACTCAGAATGATGGCCACAATGCAGCCCCAAGATTAACTCTCACCTTCACAAATGTCTAAACAAGCATGAAAGGTGATCACTTGGCAAAGGAAAGAAGAAGGAAGAAGAAGAGAAGAAGAAGAAGAAGAAGAAAGGTGGCAGCAGCAGTCACGTAGGAAAAATGAGGCACCTAGGGTTTTGTGCCTTAGTGTGCCTATATATAGGCAAAGTCACTAATCGCGCAGTATTAGCCTTAATCGCAAAGTAAAAGATATTGATCCCAAACTTCGGATTCTAGACCTACTCATTTTTCTAAGATTTGTCATATTTTTATTTTATTTTTCGGAGCATCTTTCCGGTACGCGCTTTTCCATAGCCAGTATCAGTTCTGGCATCAGATTACGTCATTTTGACTTGAAACTTGTTTTACAAGTCCTACATAATATTCTAGTAATTATCATGCGTTCGTTATAATTTTCCGGGATACTTTTCCGGTACGCATTTATACCGAGTAGCAGAACCGGTATCTGCGCTTTTCTTCCGAAAGGCGACTTTCAGCATTTTTACTAACTCAATATAATTATCTAAGCCCATTAATAATTATTAGGGTCAATTATGGAATTATTTCCTAATTATCATAATTAACTCGCTAATTACCTTAATTAGCGGTGCGGGTTCTTACAGAGAATGTTAAAAAGTTTTTGAAAAAAGTGAAAAGGTTGATCCAATAATGATTACATAGATAGTGAGATGGTAGTAAAAGATTTTGGTAGTAAGAATATCCCTCCTCCGTTATTGGCACGCCACTTCTATCTATTTAATTTTTTTTTTAATTAGTTAAAATGATATTTATTTATTTTAATTTTTTTTGGAAATAATGATATTTATTTATTTATTTTTGGTGGAAGACGTTTATCACTATTTATTCAATAGTTTTTTACTTATATTTAATTAATTAATAAATCACACATTTAATTTTAATATATTTAAGTGAAGAGGGACGGTTTCATAACTCATTGAAGTATCTGAACTTCCGTAAAGGGGGAGGGACAAAGTTGATGAAGTTGTTTAAAATGACTTTTATTAGTTTATTTATTTAATAATTTAAACTCTTTGAAGGTTATATTTAATTTGTTAGATATACACTTAAATCTAAATTATTTAAGTCGGGATCAACGTGAAAAGGAAATAAGAACAAAGTTGGAGAGATTGGCAATATCAGTAATTTCAGGTAGCTGAACTTTTCCATAAAAGGGAAAAGTTCTGATTGGCAATATCATTAATTTCTTGAGCTTAAGCCCGCATTCGTTGAAGAGATTGTTTGGCAATATCATTAATTTCTTTAGCTTAAGCCCGCATTCCCATTTTTTTTTTGGTTACCACTTGAGCCCACATTCTAAATAGCCTTAAAGGTTTAATTATTCGCACTTCTATCTACTTAATTATATTTCTTTTAAATTGTTTAAGATGACTTTTATTAGTTTTTTATTTAATAATTTATACTTTGAGCTTGTTTGGCTCCTCTCTCTCTTTTTTAAGGCAAAAGTTACATTTAAACTAAAGCTAAAAAATAAGAGCTTTAAAAATAAAATTAAAAGTTATTTGATATTTATATAAAATTTTAAGGTTAAAAGATTTCATTTTTTTTTTAAAAAAAGAAACATATAAAACTTAGATTAATGCAGAAAGTCACACTTCAAGCATCAAAGTGTTTAATCGCACACGCGTTTCATGACAAAAGTAAGAGACGTCAATGACAACATAGTACTCGTGCACCTCACATGTACATGTTTAAACGCGTATTTGATACAACCGTGTTTGACTATGTAGAAAAAAATACAGTAAAAAGTGGGGCTTTGTTTAAACTCTCTATGACTAGAAAGTTAAAAGAACATCGTTGATTATTGAATCACGTTTTTTTTTTTTAACCTATAACTTTCCATGCAGCATCAGATACACAAATATATATATATATATATATATATGAAAAAATATTTATTCTTTTAAATACACAACTTACGTCCTTTCACTCTTATAAAGAGGTGGGACCCATAGCTTTATTTTTTTTTATCAACTCTCTCCTACTTTATCTATCTCTTTCTCTCTCTTAAAATGATACACACTTTTCACACACACACACATATATATATATCTATATATATATATATACATATATATATATATAAAAGGTAGGATCCATTGATTTTTTTTTTTCTATCTAGCGGCTCTTAGATGAGGTGTCAAACTTCAAATTTGTGTCAAAGGATCCTACATATATAGGATCCTTTGACACAAATTTGAAGTTTGACACCTCATCTAAGAGCCGCTATATAAAAAAAAAAATCAATGGTGTCACATGCTTACAAATCAGAGTCGTTGATCTTTTTTTATCTAACGGCTCTTAGATGAGATGTCAAACTTAAAATTTGACACCGATATCAAAGGATCCTATAAATATATATATATATGGGTTTTATAATTCTCACTCTTCGATTTCCGTGCTGACAAGAGTTCTACATATAATTTTTTCTAACACAAGAGTCCCACGTACTTTTTATCTCTACAACATAAGATTTCAATTCTCCTTCAACATGAGAATTATAAAACTATATATATATATATATATATATATATATATATATAGTTTATAAATAATTTTTATAAATTTATATAAATTATATTATTTATTCCCGAAAGTACATAGTGTAACTTAATGTATTTACGAGAGTACATAGTGTAGTTTATAAGAGTTTATATAAATTATATTATTTATTCCCGAAAGTACATAGTGTAACTTAATGTATTTACGAGAGTACATAGTGTAGTTTATAAGAGTTTATATATATATATATATATATATATATATATATATATATATATATATATATATATATATATATATGGCTTTAATGTTTTTACAATAAATGTAGATAAGTTATCTCTATTTTCTCCCAAAATGACGTCAATTTTGGTTGAAAAATTAAATAATTATAATAAAAAGATTATTATAATCCTGAAATAAATTATAATTATAGAAATACATTAATTTTCACCTCAAAATGATGTCATTTTAGACTCAATGTAAATATAGTATCTGTTATAAAAAACCGAAACCTATACATATATAATATTATAAAATGCTTTTACTGTGTTAATCAAACCTATGAAGCACTGACACTTCAAAAACCCTGACATGTCGTGTCCGACACTTCCCGGCATTCTCTGACACCCCTACACTCCAACACGCATTATAGAAATTCAAAAAAGTTTAAAGGTTGCGTTGCGTTGAGTTTTTAATTCTAACTATTAGATTCATTGGATTACGATTACATTTTATTGAGTTTAATATAAATATTTGAGTTGTCTTATGTTTTGTTACAAATGATAAATATTATAAGTTTAATTTTATTTTTTTATTAAATTATTAAATATTAAATATAATATACATTACATAAATTAAAAATATTATTTAATATCAAAATATATTCTAATATATCAAAATATAATATTTTTTAAAATTAACATGTCAAAATCTCATATATTCTATCACGAATTCCGTTTTAATATCGGTGATACGTAGAATGTAACACACAATCGACCTTTCCTTTTTTCCAATTTGTTTTTCCATTAGAATATAATTTTTTCCAATAGTCCAATCCGATCACGTCATCATCAGATGCGTGATTCTGTTAATCTGAATTTCTTGACCACGCTACAACCAAGTGCGGTATTCGCCGTGTGACAATCTGAATGGCAGGTTGCATCATACTCGTATGTGTCAGTTGCGTATCTATACGTGTAGCTTCATCTTACTACATTAATCTCATAATACATTTTACCAAAAAATGAAAGGGGAATGATATTGTAACAACCAAATTATGTTACTACCAATTAATCTCACCTTAGATCAACTATCACTACAAGAAACACGGCATTTGGGCACACTCATTTAGCCACGGGAACATAAATCATACTACCAAATCCTCTCCCTGTTTTTCATGACCTTCAATATTTAAGCAAGAATAAAAAATAAAATACCTAACAGAGTTAAAGAAGTGTTTCGAGATCCTTCCATCGCATTCATTTATTTATGCAATCATAATTTATATTCAGATCAAAGCATATTTAGATTCTTACGTCCAATTTACTCTCTTATTTTCTTTTTTTTACCCAAAATTCCCTTCCACTTTCCTAAGAAAATAAAAAGTTTTTCTCTTTTATTTTCTCTCCATTTCTTCTACTTCCCTTTCAATTTCCCAATGGCTTTGCTCTTCAACAATTGAAGAACCGATCTAACTCTTTGCCTATTCCTTCTATGGTTTTTTTTCAAGCTGTCGTTGACCTTCGCTTAGGGTTAATTTTCTCTTCTCTAGTCTCTGCCTTTTCTTGCATGATTCGTGTTCATAATGTGTTTGATTTACGTGTTTAGAATTCAGGCTGTGGAGGAAGATTCGGGTGGATATATCGATCTGGGCAACAACAAAGTGAGCATTAATCACCTGTTGTTTGCCCTTCGTTTTATTCGGTTGGATTCGATTGAATCGTTGAAGCGATTGACATTTTTTTGTTTAGATTTATGAAATCGTGTGCTGTTTATTTATTTCTTGGTACACTACTGGTGGATTTTCTGATATTTTTATTTTTAGTTATTATTATTACCTAAATTAACATAACTAAAATAGTGTTCACCCCTATGCTGATTTTTTTATATTATTTAGGCAATGTATTTCATTTAATTGAAGTGATCAGATGCTACAATTTTGTTTGACGTTAGAGCATATTAAAAAAACATATAACAAGCACTGTGTTTATGTCTAAAATCAATCATTGATTCTGTTATTTAATCTACTATTTTGAGTCTTTTTTGTCTACAATACATTATCATGGCATCTTCATCATTAACAATTATATGATGTTGCATATATTTTACCATCCAAAGTCCTGTAGTTATTTTTTGAGTAGAACACATTTTTAGTCCCCTAAAAATACATCCATTATTTATTTAGTCCTTTAAGGATTCATTTTATAAATTTGATTTCTCAAACTTCAAGTCCCCTATAATTTAGTTCCTCCATCCATTTTAGTCCAACATTGTTAACAAAAAATGCTGACCTGTAACAGAGATGCTTGCGTGTCATCATAACACTTGAATATTGAAGAATAATATTCAAATATTTGAATGAAAACTTCAAAATCTATTAATGGTGTTAGACTGAAATGGATGCAGGGACTAAACTATTAGGTATTTGAAATTTGAGAGGTCAAATTGATAAAATTAATTCCTATATTCATAAATCGATAATGGATGTTCTTTACAGGGACTAAAAAAGGGTTTTACTCTTTTTTTCTAGTCTTCTTTAAAGACTGCTGACTGTGAGGGGGTGTTTGGTTCAAGTCTTTTAAAATTTTTCCTATGCATCTGATTGTGGTCTTTTGGGATCACTATGTTTGGTTCAAGATATTTTATAATTTTGCCCATCTAATGTATTTCCCTAGCTTTTGAAAAATAGGAAGGAAATGAGATAGAAAGTACTATTTAGAAGACCATTTCTAAGATGATATTTTGTAGTTAGATGGGTAAATGGAAAGATACATTTCATTGAAAAGACAAAAAATACACACTCATAAATTTTTTAATATTATTAACCAATTTTTATAAAGTATGATAAAGGGTTATTTTAGTATTTTTAACTGATTTTCCCATCAATATTTTACCTTCAACCAAACATACACTCAGAAAATTTAACTCAATTTCCCCAGTAATATTTTGACGTACCAAACAACTTTTTTTAAACTTTTCTACCAAAATCACTTTCCCACCATATTCCTATTAATTCTATTTCCCTAATAAAATTTTTGTTTCTCTTAAACCAAACGTCCTTATGCCTCTATGTAAGTATACTCTGCATTGCACATGATTTGTTTTTAGATAATTGATCTATTTATGTTTTGTGTCTTTTGTAAATTCACAGATTCACTAACCATAGATCTTCATCTCCATGTTAGGAGGGTCTATTCTTGGAGTGAAGTTTCTTGATCCACTTGCTGGACTTTTAGTCTCAGGCATGTTTTTAAAAGCTGGAGCTGAATTTACCAAAGGTAACTATCTGTTATTTTTTTTTTCTCATTTTGCAACTTATTCAGTTACTTTCAATTTAAATTATTCAAAGCCCAATATACTCGTATACGTTTCTTAGCCTTCAATTTTTTTTTTCTTTCTGCAACTTATTCAGTAGCCTGACTTCTTTACATTCACTATTACAATAATAAATTAAATATTTATTCATAAGGTAACTCTAATTTCCCCGAATAATCATTTTTTGAATTAAATCATGCTTTTTTTCTTACCTTCAGTCACCTGCTGAAAATCTAATGCCCTAAAATGTATGACATGTTTTTACATGATATTTTCTAATTTTTTGTTTGGTAACAAAAAATAGCATAGTGAATAATAGGACATCAAGGAGTCTAAGTGCCTAAAGATATAGAGAAGGCAGAGTGAAAGAGAGAAGAGAAAGGACTTCCCTGTTATTGCAGTATCTCAGAGTCGAGGAGAGTGATCTCTAAAATTGCTTATTCCGTGTACTTTTTGCTAATGTATGTCCAAAACTATGTTAAAAACGAGCTCTATTTCTAGTTCTTGAGTTTTGTAGGTGAGAAATTTTACGGGCTATGCTCATCGCGTGTAAATACTTGCAACACTCATTGTACTGGTTGTACTTTGGCATCATGTATAACAGCAGAGTTGGCAAATGGTTCGTCAATGCTTGCAGCAATTAAGGTTTGTTCAGTTATCTCAATCCGCATTAATATTGATCAGGAGAATCTGTAGTTTGCTAATTGGATTGCTACAAGGTTGTTAAAATATAGGATAATATATATAATATATATGCTACATAAGTCTCGGTAATTTTTCATTTAAGGATAAACTTAAAACATACATGAAAATAAGATAATGAAACCAGATTACATCCAAAATTTAAATTCAACAAAGAACTAAAACGTCTAATTCTAGTCTTTGGTTTCACATCCTACAACACCTATTCCTTTATTCTTAATAATATAGCCTCCTTTATCACTACTTCAATATCCTCCTCCGCCACCTCCTCCTCCACTTCCACCACCACCATATCCTCCGCTGCTACCGCCTCCTCCTTGGCTACCTTCACCTCCTTGGCCGCCTCCACCTCCATCTCCACCACTTCCGCCACCCCCATAACCTCCTCCGCTACTTCCACCTCCTTGGCTACCTCCACCACCTCCACCGCTTCCTCCCTTACCACCTCCTCCTTTGCTACCTCCACCTCCACCACCATAACCACCACCACCTTCGTGGCCTTTGCCACCTTCTCCGTGGCCACCACCACCATATCCTCCTTTCCCTCCTTTCCCTCCTTTTCCCCCTTTACCTCCACTTCCACCTCCTCCTTGGCTACCACCACCTCCTTTACCACCTCCACCACTTCCACCACCACCACCATATCCTCCGCCGCTACTGCCTCCTCCTTGGCTTCCTCCACCTCCTTGGCTACCACCTCCACCACTTCCACCACCGCTACTGCCTCCTCCTTGGCTTCCTCCACCTCCTTGGCTACCACCACCTCCTCCTTTGCCACCTCCACCACTTCCACCACCACCATATCCTCCACCGCTACTGCCACCTCCTTGGCTGCCTCCACCTCCTTGGCTACCACCACCATATCCTCCGCCGCTACTGCCTCCTCCTTGGCTACCGCCTCCTCCTTGGCTACCTCCACCACCTCCTTGGCCACCTCCACCACCGCCACCATCACCGCCTCCACCACTTCCTCCTCCTCCTTGGCCACCACCGCCGCCTATTCCTCCCCCTCCTCCACTACCACCGGATCCGCCGCCATATCCCCCACCTTTCTTTCCTTGACAGTTGTCCTTACCCTTCACAACTGCATAATGTCACGCATAAAGCCAAAGTTAAGATTCAAATTTGATGTTGGCTTAAAATAAAACGTGGGAAGAGGAAACAGAATACTTACAATATGGCAGCTTTTCTTCACATTCTGGAATTACATTTGTTTCAACAGCTGCATCAACAAAATAACATATATACATGAGCTATAAAGGCTCACTATATATAAATTACATGCAAAATGTCGAAAATGGTTCGGTATAATTCATGCATTATATGCCATTCACAAATTAATATCTTTAACGAAATTGATGAACAAATAAAGTTGCATTAAATAAAGGGTTGAGGTTCATACCTTTAACCTCATCTTTAGATGATTCAACAGCCACAACCGCAGCTATAAGAACCACGCCAGACAGAAAACACAAGAAAATAAAGGGCTTGAAAATCATTTTGTTAGTGAACACAACAACACTTGAGAAGGATGAAAGCAAAGGTTCTAAAAGACCCGTATATATAGTGCATGAAGAGCACTAGAAAACTGCATGCGATAGAGTGAGTGGTACCCACTTCTCAACCGTAAGTCTTAATACTTTTTGGCTCATTTTTTGCGCATTTTATGGCCGATTCACTTTAATTTGACATGAAAACATGCCAAGTTAGACGTTTATGTTTAGCTGTGACCTTGAATTCAAGTGAAGCTGTGAGTTAATAGTATTAATGAAGCTACTCAGTTAGTCATTTTTTTCCGTGTTATCCGCCACTTCAGGCTTGAGGCTTTCTTCTTTATTTGTTCATGAAGATTAGTGGTCCACTGGCGGTTTGATACTGAATTTCATGCTTCTGTGCCACCTTGAATACGCGTGTTCATACAAGAAAGAAAGATTTATTAACCACTCGCACATTATCTGCATAAAGTGTTTCTTATAGTCAATCTTATTGAAGAAGAAAGAGAGGGAGAAAAGAAAAGGACACCTGAAAGAGGGATCAAAGAGAATAGAGACGGTGTCAGGTAGCTGAACTTTCGTGTAATAAAGGAAATAAGGACAAAGATGACGACGTTGGCTATGTCATGAATTTCATGAATTTCACCTCACATTTTAATTAGCCTAGCAGAGATGAAAGTGAGCTTCGCGAGGCCAAACTTTGTCCCGAAAAGTTTAAGATTATGTCAAAAAATTTCAATTTGGTCTGGCGCCCAAGCCTAATACGAGTCTAAGTGTTAGTCGACTTGACCCATTTATTAAAAAACAAATGGCATGGTCTAACCCGTTAGCCTGTTAATTTTTAACTTCCAAACAGAACCATGGAGCACTTTACAAAATAGTCAAATTTTATTGCTAAACAAAAAATCATAATTTCAACGCTCAAATAGAATCATGAATCACAACAAAACTTATACCATATGTATTTAAGTCACTTTCAAAAGCAAAATGATCAAACTAAACAACATATATTTCATCAGATCCAACAAATAAATCCATACTATGTAAATTAAAATAACTACACCAATCCAACAAATACATCATGATGCTTGTTATAAGTATAATCTCTCCCAAAATCTTTTAATATATTCATATTTACAATCTAACATGCTGAGATGTTGGTTACTCCTACATAAAAAATAAAGTCAGATTTCTATTAAAATATAATCAAATATAATTAAAGTTATAAATAATTGCAATTGATTAAGTTTATATCCTTTTTAAAATAAATAGTGCAATATAGGCCGGCATGTAGGCTTATAGACCAGACCTTGTGAAAGTGAGGCTACGACTTTTTTATTAAACAAACTTTTTCAAGACTCAAGTCCGGCCTATTTTACAAAATATACTCGGTCGGGTCTGGCTTGACGTAGGCCCCTGTAGGCCGACCCTGCCCAGTTTCACCCCTACCTAGGGGGTTAGTGGCGGTATTTTAAAACCCCGCCCCTCCCCGAGATTGCTTTTGTTGGGTCACTAACCCCTCTTTATGAGAATCGGGTCAGCAATTAGACCCTACATGTACGTTAACCCCCGAAATCCTCGGTAGAACCTGTGACTCTTAGATCAGAAGGGACTACTAATTTTTTATTTTTTCAAAAAAATTAGGCTTTGGTATGTTAGAAAAAACCAGGGAAAAAAACTCGTCGCGTAGATCTAGAACTTGATATGAAATCTAAATCGTTTTTTTTTTCTCTTCTGATCTTCTCTCCTAAATCCAGACCCAGTCTCCCTGATTCGGTGATATCCTCTGCCGTCGTGGTGGTTGTCCTATCCTCTTCGGTCTTCTCTCTCCCTCTCCTCCATCATTCTGGTTTTTCTCTCCCCATCATTGATTCATTGTGCCATCGTCTTGCCTTTGTCATTCTATCTTGGATATGTGATCTTCTTTCACATATTGTTGTAGGTGCGTGAAAAGGACAAAGAGGCTATGAATTTGATGTTATTACTTTTTATTTACTCCATTGAAATATATGTTTAATACTTTGATAGTTTGATATTTTGATTAGCTTTTGCAATATTGACTTGTAATTGATTGAATTATGTTAATTGTATTTTGAATCTTTGACGATTAGTGGTTTCGATTTTTTGAATTTTTTATATAGGATATATATTTATATTTTTTTAATATATAAAATCGAATCAGTGAAGTGAACACGTAACCCCGGTTGAACTTGTGATCTCTGTCCTTGGCCGGGTCATCGACCGAGCCAAGTTTTTAAACACTTGTTATTGGCATGACACTTCTATCTATTTAAGTTTATTTCTTTTAAATTATTTGAAATCACGTTTATAACTCTATTTATTTAATAATTTTTGACTTTGTTTTGACTTATTTTTAATTAAATTAATAAATCACACATTTAATTTTAATATATTTAAGTGAAAAGGGATCAAAGTGAAGATGGACGGTTTCTTGACTCCTTGTCTCCTTGAAGTATTTGAACTTCCGTAGAAGGGAGAAAAAAAAAAAGAAGACAAAGTTGATTAAATGGAGGAGTGAAAGGAGTCATGGCAATCCAAATCAGGTTCATGATTATCAATACAAGATTCAGTCAGTGATAGCCAAGGTGAGAGATATACAATATATTTTTCATAAGGTTAATTTAGCTCAAAATAATTTGTCCCATTCCGATACTTTGATTTGTTGGAAGGTTCCTGAAAGCAATTGGGTAAAGATTAATACTGATGGAGCGGTTAAGGGTAATCAAAGATTAGCATCTTGTGGTGGTGTTATTAGAAATGATGCTGGTCAATGGTTAAAAGGATTTGCTTATAGAATTGGTAGTTGTGATGCTCTTACTGCAGAATTCTGGGGTATTTTAAAGGGTTTGCAACTAGTTTGGGAAGATGGATGGAGAAATGTTATTATAGAAAGTGACTCTAAATTAGCTATTACTATGCTCACTAATGATGGATTTTGCTTTTATGATCACTAATGCAGTCCGCGAGAATCAGATATGGATTCATAAGGATTGGAGAGTTCATCCGCAAGAATCATCTGATTTCTCGATTACGGACATGGATTCATAAGGATTAGAGAGTTCATCTGGTTCTTACTTTCAGAGAAAGAAACTGTTGTGCGGATTGGTTGACAAATTTTCCTTTTATGAATGTCAATTCTGATGATTTTTGTGTTTTTAATTCCCCCTTTGGAATTGGTCTGCTGTTTGATGCAGATTTAGCTTCTATTTGTAGAACTCGTCGTATTTCAGTTATTTAATTAGTGCTGTGGTGTGTTTTACACAGCTTACCACAAAAAAAAAGTTGATTAAGTTGTTTAAAATGAATTTTATTAGTTTATTTATTTAATAATTTAAACTCTTTAATAGTTATATTTAATTAGTTATTTACATACTTAAATGTAATTTATTTAAGTGGTGATCAACTTGAATGAGGGACGATTTCAGGTAGCTGAACTTTTCCGTAAAAGGGAAAGGAAATAAGAACAAAGTTGAAGAGATTGGCAGTATCATTAATTTCATGAGCTTGAGCCCACATTCCTTTTCTTTTGTGTTTGGTGACCAGTTGAGCCCACATTCTAAATAGCCTTAAAGGTTTAATTATTCGCACTTCTGTCTTCATTTATTTTATTTTTTTCGGGTAAACTTTCGCGCACTTCTATCTACTTAACTATATTTCTCTTAAATTGTTTAAAATGACTTTTATTAGTTTTTTATTTAATAATTTACACTTTATAATAATTTTATTTAATTAATTATTTACACATTTAAATTGAATATATTTAAGTGAAGTGGGACGATTTAAGGATGGTAGGTAATCAGGTAACTGAAACGAAAGGATCAATGAAGACAAAGTTGATGAGCTTGGCAATGCCATTAATTTCATGAAATTTTATTAGTTCATTTATTTTTAAATTATTCACACTTCTATCTACTGAGTTATATATATTTTTAAATTATTTGAAATAAATTTTATTAGTTTATTTATTTAACAGCTTAAACTTTTTATTATTTGTATTCAATTAATTAATCATGCATTTAAATTTACTCATTTTTCAAACAAATTTTTTTATCAATATCAGAGAAATAGAAAAAAATTAATTAATTTTTTAAATACCAAATGGAATTTTTTTTATATATATATATTTTTTGGGTAGTTATATAAAAATGTTTTATTTCAAACTTACTAGTGTTTATACTTTTTTACTTATACTTACACTTTATAAACTTTATATTTATTTTATTATTTTTCGCCTAATTTATAAGCTCAATATAAAATTTTAAAATTAATAAAATATAAAAATATTAATTGTTAGGTATATCAAATTATTAGAGACATAAGGGCTTATTCAGATTTTCTGCCATGATACAAACTCAATTCTCTATCTCCATCAAAGCTAAGAAATATGGACACATATTTTTGAGAAAAATGTGTGTCGGACACCGACACGTATCCAATACGCAGTTAATTTTTTTTGACACCCGATCAACATTTTGACACGCGGTCAACGTTTTCTGACACATTTTTTTAATTCAAATTTTATTTTATTTTATCTTGTTAACTAAAAATGAAAAATAGTTTATAAATCCAATATTTTCTATTATGAAATTTGACATGAAAACTTAACAAGGTAAGAAAATTTATTTTTGTTTTATATTTATTTTATGGAATTTGAATATTTGATTGGTTATATGCCTTATTATGGGCTGCTATATGTATTAAATGTAAATTATATAATATATATTAAAAATATTAGAGTATAGCCTCTTTTCGGTCCTTAACAAAAAACATGGTCCCCACTTTCGTCCATTACAAAAAAAAAGTCAACTTTTGGTGTCTCTACAATTTCAGTTCTTTAAAAATGTGGTACCTCAGTAATTCAATGAAGATCCAATTTAGTCCATAAAGAAGGACTAATATGGATTTTTTTTTTTTTGTAAAGGGCAAATTTAAGTCTCCCTTAACATTTCTCCTCCTCACCTTTCCTTCTATTCGATATATCTCGTCTTCCTCTAAAGTTTTTGGTTTTGTCGTGTTTGTCCACATCCTTCCTTATCATAGTTCCAAACTTGATCCGAAGTCTCACAAGGGGTACAAATGTTATTCCCCATTTTTGCGTAAAGTCTTTGTCTCTATGGATGTTTCCTTCTTTGAAACACAATCTTACTAATTTACCATGCCTTCTCTTCAAGGGGAGCCTCTAAGTGAGATTGAAGATAAGCCTGACCATCCTATTGAATCCATAGTGTTACCTCTTCTATAGTCCCCACATCTAGAAATAGGGGGAGATGCTGAGTTGTAGCAACCATTGTGTGTTTATAGTAGGAGGACGCCTACTGAAATTGTAAAAAATCCAGAACCACTACGCTGCTAGGAATCCATTTTGGAGTCCATTTCCAGCAGTCCAAAATCTCCACATTCTGACGACCTGCATCTTCCGATTGCTTTACGAAAAGGCACTAGATGTTGCACTGCCTATCCTATTTCTCAACATATCTCTTATGATAAATTGTCTTCAGGTTTCCGTGCATTCAACACAATGTTGGGTAGCACAAGAACACCACGAAATATTTAGGAAGCTCTTGAGGATCCCAAATAGAGGAATGTTGTACTTGAAGAAATGGATGCCCTAGAAAAAATGGAACTTGGGAAACAATAGAATTACTAAGAGGAATACAGATAATGGGATGTAAATGGGTATTTAATGTTAAATTTAACGCCGGTGATAGTATCAACAAGTACAAAGCAAGATTGGTAGTAAAAAGGTTCACTAAAACATATGGGATAGACTTTCAATAGACCTTTGCCCTAGTAGCCAAGCTCAACACTATCTGAGTTCTTCTATCCTTGGCAACTAATCTTGATTGGCATTTACAGCAATTGGATGTGAAAAATGTGTTCTTGAATGATGACCTACATGAGGAAGCGTACTTGGATCCTGCACCCAATTTTGAGAAAGGAGTTGGCTAAGTATGTAAGTTGAAAAAGTCTCTCTATGGGCTCAAACAATCTCCTAGAGAATGATTTGAAAAGTTCACTCAAACAATCAAGGGGAAGGGATTCCAACAGGCTCAAACTGATTATTGCCTCTTCCACGAGCACTCTAAGGATGGTAAGGTTGTTATTCTTATAGTTTATGTGGATGACATAATTATTATAGGTGATAATCATGAAGAGCTAGTTTCCTTAAAAAAATAAAGCAAATCAATTCGAATTGAAAGACATTGGAGTCCTCAAGTACTTTCTTGGCATGGAATTGGCACAAAGTAAGATTGGGATCACTAACTCCTAGAAAAAATACATCCTAGACTTGCATCAAGAAATAGGTATGTTGGGATGCAAACCAGCTAACACCCCTGTAGAACCCAACATTAAATTAGGGATCGAAGATGGGAAATAAGTGGTTAAGGAACAATATCAGAGATTGGCTGGTAAAATGATCTACTTGTCTCATACCTGACCTGACATCACTTTCACTGTAAGTATTACCAGCCAATTTATGCACTCACCAAAGGAGAAACACCTTGAGGCAGTCTATAGGGTCATTGAGGTATCTCAAAAATACACTTGGTAAGGGACTCTTTCTTAACAAGGGATAAAATAGGATGGTTAAAATATACACTGATGCTAATTGGGCAAGTTTTGCTATTGATAGAAAATCTACTTCAAGGAAATTACACCTATGTACGGGGCAACCTAGTAAGATGAAGAAATAAAAGCAAATTGTTGTTGCAAGGAGTAGTGCCGAAGTAGAATTCAGAGCACTCGCTCATGGAGTTTGTGAAGGAATTTAGCTAAGAAAGCTTCTTGAAGAATTGAAAATCAGCTATTCTCTACCCATGAAGTTGTATTGTGATAATAAGGGAGCTATAAGCATTGCTCAAAATCCAGTTCATCATGATAGAATGAAGCATATTGAAGTCGAATGTCACTTCATTTAAGAAAAAATAGATAATTTAGTGTGTGCATGACATATGTCCCCACCAAAGAACAAAATGTAGATATCTTTACCAAAAGTATGCAATAACATCATTTGGAGATTTGATTGGCAAGTTGGAAATGATCAATATCTATTCCCCAACTTGACAGGGAGTATATAAAATCTTTTCACTTTTATTTCCAATTAACTAGTGATTGATTTTTTTTCTTTAATAAGAATTTGAATTTGCTTTTATAAAAAGAATAGGCATGATGACTCTTTATTGAGTTATTCTTGATTTTTCCAAAAAAAATCTACCTCATATTGTTAACGTTATTTTTATATCGAAAACCATTGTAAGTAAAATAAATTATATTATCTAAGAAGGGTAGATGATTTCTCTAATCAACAGATAAATTATATTTGGTGAACCCAAAATGACGTCGTTTTGGAGGGGGAATCAAGGTGTTTCTGTATTTTTAATATATTACGTACAAGGTTATATTAGTTTTTATCATTATAATTTTTTAATTTTATAACCTCAAAATGACACTGGAAATAACTTTATCTCCGGACCAAAGAAATACTTTTCCCATTTAAAAATGGAAAAAAAGTTTCCGATATTACTTTATATAACTTTATTTAATGTTCATCGAAACAACGTCGTTTTGGAGTTGAAAAATTAAAAAATTAGAGTGATAAAGACTATTATAACCTGAAATAAATTAAAATTACAAAAATATAATGATTTCTATGCCAAAACGACATCGTTTTGATGAACATTAGACAAAATTATCTAAAGTAACATCAGAAAAAATAAACCCTTTAAAAAATAGTCTGAACTTATTCTTTAATTTCTTTTTGGTTTCGGCTGTGTTTATGGAGAGAGATTTTCGGTTCAATTTGGAGAGATTTATAATATAATTAATGAGGTATATTTATAATAAAGACTATTTATATGGGCCCGATGAACTCAGGCCTAGATGCTGAAAACTGTGACCTGCCCCAATGTCATGGCCCAATAGCTGAAAACTATATTCCTTCGTCTAGCCTTTGCTATCACTGTTATTTACAAAAAGTTTAATAAAGAGTCCGTTGAGAAGTATTTTTTTTTTCTCCAGAATTTTTTTTTTCCCTCTTTTTTTAAGAAAAAAATCTTCTCATTACATGGGTGTTTGGGTTTTTGCTAAATATTAAAACAAAAATTAAATAGTATATGAATTTTGAGGGAGGTAATGGCCCAGCCATGTTAGTTCCGCCCCTGATTGTTCTACATCGACATTTTATTAATGGCTTGAGATTCATACACTCATCTTAATTTAGATGGTATACCATCCACCAATGCAGCAATAAGAACCACGTACCCCATATATAAAACGCAGGAAAATAAAGGGCTTGAACGTCATTTTGTCAGTGAACACAACAATTGAGAAGGATCAAAGCAAAGGTTCTACAAGACCCTTATGTATAGTGCAGGAAGTGCATTAGAAAATTGAATGCGATATTTTGAAGGCAAAATAATTAAAATATTACTAATTTAATAAATAGAAAGGTTATAGTTACAACTTTTTTTACAATCTTTTACAATCATATCTTATCACCGTTGATTTTCGCCAATCAACGGTTATCATTTTTTCAAATTAATTTTATTAATTAATTATTAATTCACAATAAATGATAACCGTTGATTGGCGAAAATCAACGGTGTTAAAGTATGGTCGTAAGAGGTTGTAAAAAAAAGTTGTAACTATAACCTTTCTCTTTAATAAATAATTACGAAAATATAGCAGTTTCGAAACTATCTACGAATCTTTTGCAGTTATTCATGCCCAAATTGGGTGTGACTATTCACGCCTAAATTAGGCGTGACTCCCCAGGCATTCATGCCTAAATTAGGCGTGACTCGTCTGGTGTTGACACGTGTCACAAAAATTAACAATTTAGCCGTAAAACTTTATAAGGTCATAACTTTTAACTCGGGTATCCCAATGATGTAATTCTTTTTTGATTCCACATAACTTTTCGAGATCTACGCAATGACATCTCATTTGATATATTTTATCTCTCACAAACACAATTCAAATTTACAACAATGATACTATAAAGATGACACCAAAGTAGATTAACTCATCTATAAATAAGTATACTTAATGTCATATTAAAATATATACTTCTACCAAGTGTTTGAAATAAAATAGTGTACAAGGTTATTTATTTAATTATTAAAATATATACAAATTTATATAATATTCTACCAAGTGTTTAGAATATTTATTTAATTATTTTCATTATTAATACAGAATTTTCAAATTAATTTTTGAGTTTAAATCAAAAATTTAATATTTATTTTATTTTTCTTATTAATAATAATTTTTTTAATTTTTTTTTGTAATACACTATATAATACAATTATTGCAAATTTAAATTGTATTTGTGAGAGATAAAATATATCAAATGATATGTCATTGCGTAGATCTCGAAGTGTTATATGAAATCAAAAAAAGAATTACCTCATTCGGATACTCAGTCAAAAGTTATGGCTTTCCAAAGTTTTACGGTTCGTAAGTTGACTTTTCTGCCACGTGTCAACACAAGATGATTCATGCCTAATTTAGGTGTGAATGCCTTGGGAGTCACGCCTAATTTGGGCGTGAATAGTCACCCGACTCACACCTAATTTGTGCGTGAATGACTGTTATAGATTCGTAGATAGTTTCGAAATTGCTATGTATTCGTAATTATTTATTAAAATATAATATTTTAATTTTTTTGCCATATTTTTTAACTATTCTTAATTCTTTTTGGGGTTTTATAAGAGTTATGTTGTAGGAAAAGTGATTGTGTTATGTTATAGAGATTCGTTTTGCGTGCATAATTATTTATTAAAATAGTAATATTTTAATTTTTTTTGGGTCATATTTTGAACTATTCTTGATTCTTTTTGGCTCATTCTTTGCACATTTTCAAGCCGTTTCCACTTTGACATGAAAACATGCATGCGAAGCTAGAAGTTACTTCAAGCCACTTTGAAATTAATGTGAAGCTATATGAGTTAATAGCTTTAATGAAGCTGCTCAGTTGAGTCATTTTCATTCCGTGTTATCTGCCACTTCAGGTTTGAAGCTTTCTTCTTTATTGTTCATGAAGATAAGTGGTCCACTGGCTGTTTAATCCTGGATTTCGTACATGTTTCTGTGCCACCTTGAATGCCCGAGTTCATGCAAGAAAGAAAGCTCTCACTGTTAATATAAACCAGCTACTCACTCAACACCTAAACTTATTTACACAGTATCAAAGCTTCAATTATGAATTCGATCTTCATTGCCCCCACTCAAATCAAATAAATACAAACAAAGCAAAAAAATAAAAATCTGTTTCAAGCCCAAAAGGCTCCAACAACACGAGAAGATGCTTTAGAAAATAATATAAATCCTTTAAAAAAGACCTTATGGGAGTGGATGATCTCATGTATTTTTTAAACATGAGAGATTCATTTTCAGCCCTCACACAACCGGCACATTAATTATCTATATAATTAGCATTTATTTTTATTCAATTTTATTGAAGAAGAAAGAGAGGGAGAAATGAAAAGGACACAGTAAAGAGGGATCAAAGTAAAGATGAATGATGTTACTTAAAAAAAAAAAAAAGTAAAGATGAATGATTTCAAAACTCGAGGTAACTGAACTTCCATAAATTTAAAAGGAATAAGGACAAAGTTGAAGAGGTTGGCAATATCCTTGATTTCATGAACTGGAGTCCACACTCTAAAATAGCCTAGAGGTATATATTCCCACACTTCTATCTACTTAATTACGTTTTTTTAAAATTATGTAAGATGACATTTACTAGTTTATTTATTTAATAACTTCAACTTTTAATTGTTTCTACGGGGATGATGCATTTATAATTTTTTTCTTATAAATTACAATAGTATACGACACTCTTAATTAGAGTATGACCAGAGAAATAATATAATTTATAAAAAAAATTATAAATATAATAAATTTAATTTAAATATTTAAATTTAATATAGTTAAATAAGGATGGATCAAGGTCAAGAGGAACGGTTTCAAGAAATAAGGACAAAGTGGATCATAGGTTATAACTGAACTTCCATAGAAAGGAAAGAAAATAAGGACTACGTGGATGAATTGGCAATGTAACAGTAATTGGCTTCATTATATCCTACATTTTAATTTAATGGTTTTTCACACTTCTATCTACTTGTTTATATGTCTTTTCAAATATTCAAAATTACCTTTATTAATATAATAAGATGCTGAAATTACAAACAATCCTTAGCTATCAACATTTTAATCTATTTATTTATTAATTTATTTATTAATTTATTTACTAATTATATTTATTTATTTTAATTTTTAAATTTAATATATTTATTTAATTTATTGAATAATTTTTATCAATATATTAGAATGAGACAGTTTCTTTTTCTTTTTCTTAAGTTTTCAGAAATAACTAATGCAAAAATGTTATAAGAAATGTTTTATTTCAAACTTATTGCTATTTTCATTTTTAGTTATATACGTACAGTTTTTAAACTTAATCAATGTTCATTTTATTATTTTAGGTTTATTTTTTAGTTTGAATATAAAATACTAAAAATTAATTTCTATGTATATCAAATTGTTAGAGACGAAAGAACTTATTAAAATATCTACCTGCAAGAAAAAAGTTAACATTTTTACTATTTTAAGTGCAATAAAAAATCACTTTAAGAATGAAAAATATATTAATAACTATTATTTAATTTTTTTAATATATTTTCATATATTACGCATGAAAGGTAATTTGGAAAAAGTTCATGTGCTAAAAGACATTAATTTTTTAATCACTTAATTTTCTATGACTTTTTTCGTAAACACCGTCACAACTAATTAAATATGTAATTTGGAAAAAGTAAAGTGACAAAAAACTAAAAAATAAGACTAACTATGCTATTGCTTTGTGTTACTTAAAAATACCCCTTGACAGAATAATTTTTTAATATATATATACTTAATTTTCAAAATTAAAAATAGACTCACAATTATGAGTTTTCAATATATTGGTTTTTTTTGTCCTTTATCTTTTTTATTTAAATATTTTTGGTCTTTTTTCTGTTTTTATTTTTTTTCACTTTTTTGTCAATTTTATCATGATTTTCTTCTTCTTTTTTTAGCCTTGTGCCATCCCATTTACTAAAGACTTTCGTAAAAAAATTTAGAGAGAGAGAGAATAAAATAGAGATATAAAAAAGACCAAACATATCTAAATAAAAAGAACAAAAGAGATCAATGATAAAAAAGAAAAAAGAAAAGCAAATATATTGAAAACTCACAACTGTTATTTCTTTCTGTTCTATTTTTTATCTTTATTTTTCGTACTTAGTATATATTTTTTCATTTAGACTATTTTTATTTTAGTTTTTCTGTCACTGTTATAATTTTTAATCTATTTGGTCTTATTTTTTTGTATATTTTTTATATAGATGCATTTGATCTTTTATTCTTTTAGTCTTTTATTAAGTATTCTAAGTTTTCATAATATTTAGTCTCTCTTTCTTTCTTTTTTATCACTTTATTTTCTTCTTATAAGAAAGATAAAATATGTATATTTAGTCAAGTTTCTAATAATGTTAATTGTTAAGGAAGGGGTGGATGAAAAAAAAAATCACAGGAGATTGAGTGATTAAAAAAAAGGTATAAGTGGTTCAAAACAATAGCACAGAGGAATTTTTGAACTTTTCCCAAATATTTTTTATATAAAAAGATATGAATATAATTTAACAATAAAATTAAGTGTTTCTATTTTGGAATTCCGGAAAATCCTGGTTTAAACCCTGAATGCTCGTGGTCTCTCTCTCTTCTAATCAAACTCTTCTTGTTCTGCTTCAACATAGTATTAGAATTTTACTTGCAAAGTTGAATGAAGTAATGAGCAAAGGATAACCTGAACGACAAATAAATTTTTTGTGGTAATGGAGCACCTAGATTCAGATGTAGAACCTGAACGACAAATAAATTTTTGGTGCTATAGCACCTAAATTCAGTGCATCCTATGAATAAAAACATTACATTTTAGAGGACAGAGAAAAAATGTGGTAGAAAAAAGATAACTTTAGCTGACATGCAATATTTTTATTCGTGGGATGTACTGAATCTCTGGATAGCACAAATTTGGACCACATGGCGACGTTTGAGATGCTGGCATTGGGCCTTGCATGCAATTAAGTTCTTTATTAGTAAATTAAAATTAAAAACGATCTTCGCTTGAAGAAATGATAAGGCTGGTTCACCCATAAATCCGCGAACTGCTACCAAAAACTTTAATACAATAATTAAATTCGTGGTTATATCAATTTAAAGCATGACTTTGCCATTGACCTTGGTTATTAAAGCAAACTTCTGGTTGTATAGTTCCATGGTTTTTGATTCTGGATAATAGATGTGAAAATAACATAAAGGAACGTAATTAAAAACGATAAAAGAACAAATTTAGCAACACCTACGATTGTTAAAGCCAAAGGAAAATTTCACTATTATTTAGGGAAAATAATATTGTAAGGTGGGTACACCTTTCCACTACTTGTATTGACATAATTTTTTTCTAATGAAATAAAACTCTAGTTTTTGCTCCATGCTAATTAAGCCCTTAGACCAAGCCCCCCACCGTAACCACCTCCTCCAGGCATAACATCGCCGGGAGCACCACCACCAGGCTTATCATCGCCGGAACCATCACCACCACCGGGCGCACCACCGCCTGGAGCACCGCCACCAGGTTTATCACCGCCGGGAGCACCACCACCGGGCGCACCACCGCCTGGAGCACCACCGCCAGGTTTATCACCGCCGGGAGCACCACCACCGGGCATGCCACCACCAGGCATGCCGCCGCCGGGCATGCCACCTCCGGGCATACCAAAACCGGGCATACCAAAACCGGGGATACCAAAACCGGGAATACCAAAACCAGGAATACCGAAGCAGTTAGGGCCCACTCCATTCGGACAAGCATTTTTGCTATATTTGACATCACCAACATCATTTTTCTCTTTAACAACCTCAGCTGCAAACACATGAACCGTGAACAAATCAAACGATGAGAATCATCACATTTGCCATGAAGAAATTATTGTATGATTAATGAACACGAGTCTTATATCAATAGGCAAAGAACCATGGCTAGATTTTTAAACGAAACAAAATGTAAGGGAGCCCCTTAGAGATTTACAGTTGGTGACAATAGAAAGCAAAACGCAAAATTAAAACACAATCTAGAGGAAGTCTCACCCAAGTTCCTAGCTGCCACTTCTGAGGAGATCAGAACAACAATGGCCAAGAGGCCTAGGATGTGTACGGCTTCCTTAGAAACCATTTTTTCTCAGTAGTAATTAAAACGAGAATCAAATAGATGTTTGCTGATGAAAGATGTGAAAAATAGTATGGAAGAGTACTCTATTTATAAGAGAGACAAACCTGAGACGTGGAGGAGGTAAGATCTCAAAAGTTTACATAATAACTGCATTTTTACTATCTAGCATTAATTAATGGGAAAAAGTGTCTGTCGAAGAGGTAAAGTTGTGTTTGATTTTAAAAGAGATAAAGTTGTGTCATTTTAAATGAGAGAATGATATAGATAGAGAGAGTGTGTGTGGACAAAAAAAAAAAAAGGTCTGCGTCCACATCTTTGTTAGAGTGAAATGACACAAGTAATGACATTTAAAAGGATAAATATTTTTCTCTTAATTATATAATAAAAAATTGTACACAATAAATATAGGAAAAAATATTTATCCTTTTAAATGACACAACTTGTATCCTTTGACTCTCACAAAGAGGTGGGACCCACACCTTTATTATTTTTTTGTCAACTCTCTCTCCTCCTTTATCTATCTTTTTCTATCTGTTAAAATGATATAACTTTACATCCTTTGAAATGACACACAGTTTACCCATAAATATATCTAGCACTAAAGTCAACTAGGAAAAATAACTTGCATTTGTGCTTTAAATGCTTTCCTTTAATAAGTTTCTTAATCAGCAAGAAAAACTTGAAAATTTTAGTCAAATGCAATACTTGGTCGATCAACACCAAAACTAATCAAATTAGCTCTCATCAATTGTGACAACCCAACTCCGGGTTCATAACCGACGCCCATGCTAAACTTAGTTTTAGCATTGGTTAGCATTTTTTTTTTAAATTATTTTTAAAGGTATCCCCAGCCGAAAGTCAAGGACTAATCCTCTTGAGGCGGAGAGATCATATGATCGTAGATACAACATCTTCTAACAAAGCATTTTTTATACATATGGCTAGGGATCAAACCCCTCACAACATATTTAAATTAAGGACAATGTTATGTGTTAACTGTGTTGGACTTTGTTGGTTAGCATTGGTTAGCTTGTAGCTTGACAAGCTAACTTTTATCAAGATACACTTAAATTTATTAGTTTTACAATTAATTTGCTTGTAATAATAATGAAGCAACTCTAAAATATAAACCTATCAATTCCCTAGACATATTAACATATAAATTTTGCCCGCACGGAACGATGTGTTAGGCTCACCATCAATAACCAACAGCAAAAAAGATAATAAATCATAAAGGCAACAAGCCAACAGTCAATTTGGCAACCCAAAACTCCAAAGGGATCTTTAACTCTTTGTCCTCAACATTTTCTTGTCACTTTGTTGCATGATGTTCTCAGGTTCCATTCTTATCACATTACCAAATAATAAATCATAAATTAGACAAAAAAAATTAAGAAGTCTTAGAATGAGTGTTAAATAGTACATTACAAAAATGGAGAAAGATTGGATCAAAGATCGTTAGAAAAGTGTTTTTCCATTGTTGGATAAAGGTTTAAGATCAAAAACCTTTTCACAAATACACGCTTTTAGTGAGGTAATAAAAAAGAAAAATTTCCTAAGCAAAATGAATCTACCGAGAAATGCCAATGACAAACTAAAACACATGGTACTAAAAAGAGAGTTTATCAATTTATGGGCTACGAAGCACCGACATTTCAAAAATCCTGACAATCTCTGACACTTCTTGACAATTTCTGACACTCTGACATTCCCCGACACTCCAACACGCGTTATAGAAATTCAAAAATAATTCAAAGGTTGCGTTGCGTTGAGTTTTTAGTTCTAACTATTAGATTCGTTGGATTACAATTACCATTTTATTGAGTTTAATATAAATATTTGAGATATCTTATGTTTCTTTGCAAAATTGATGAATATTATAAGTTTAGTGTTATTTTTTTGTTAAATTATTGATTATTAAATATAATATACACTACATAAATTAAAAATTATTTAATATCAAAACGTGTCGTAACGTGTCGAAAACTAACATTTTTTAGGATTAATGTATCGGAGTGTCGTATCGTGTCACGTGTCAGTATCGGTGCTACATGGTTTATGGGACAGAGAACATTATCTTCACTATCTTGATGTAACTAACTGGAAAACAAAGAAATTACAATATAAAGTGGTTTACGCAGAAACTCTATTGTTGGATCGCTTAACATACATCTATACGGGGAAGTAAACCGTCAATGGCCAAAATGAGAGTGAACCAATAAACCCAAAAGGTCGTTGAAGAATGGAAATAGCATAGCTATAACAGCATTGAAAACCATATATGCAGTCCTCCACACTACCCGAACAAGTTCATGTTATAGCTTCCACATAGAGGAACTTTCAAAGTGTGCTCACTGTTTATATTTTCACGATATAAAGTTCACGTTATATCTTCACTATCTCACATCAGGATTTCACCAAGCGCCACACTCCCCCTTTTCTTCGAATTCAATAATAATCAGCCAAAACAAAACACAATTTGAGAACAATACCAAAAAATAAGCCTTAAATCCCCAAAAATTAAAAAAAAAAAAAACACAGAATCCCTAATTTTGATGGTAACGAAAAAAAATATTGATATAAGACAACAAGGGAAAAACATGGGACTTTTCTTCAGGATCTCCAAATTGAATTCTTAACAAAAAGGGAAAAAATGGGAATCTAAATTGTATCTTCAGATTTCGCTATGAGTTGCTTTAATCCCTTATAAATATCCCATATGTATTGTCATTATCCTGAAATAGTGCAACTGCAGAAAATCTAAAGTGAAAATCTAAATCTAAGTGAGTGTTAGGTTTTTCTTTTCAATGGAAAAGGCTAGGGATAAGTTGCGAAGCAAATATTAGTATCCTATCCTATTTAACCCTAAGCCAACTCCTCCCTTAGCATAAGTTATCATGTGTTGGATAGGATAAAATAAGGTAACAGGATAAGTTAATCATATCCTAATGACCCACCAAATAAAAAGTAAAAACAAGATATAATAAGTTATCATATCCTATCCTTTTTATCAGGTGTTCTAAACAGACCCTTAGGCTTCTAGCTCTAAACCATATCCTAATGTTGGATTAAAAAAGCAATGTAAATTAAATGCACCTTTTGTGCCTTGACATAACAGATAAACTAAATCATGATAACAAATGGTAGGCATGAAATATACACTAATGAGAAAGCGTACACCATTGAGATGAGACCATCGTTTTATCCCCCTTAACTTCTTGAGATCATTATAAGATGCAACTAAATTACATAAACGAATTGCGTTAATCCAAAATACCTTCTTATTTTTACCTTACTTTTTAATCATATTTACAATAAAATATGAGCATGATTATTTTTTTTGGGTGAAAAATATGAGCATGATTTAATTCAAGAGTTCTCATCAACAACAACAAAAAAAGGGGTCAACCCGTCTATCCGGGTCAATCGGGTCATTGAGTCGCCGAGTCTTGGTCAGATCAAACGGTGCAAACCGAGTTGACTGCAGAACTGATCCTAATAATCAATAGGAGTAGGGAATCCACCGGGTTACCGAGACCCTAGTCGACCCGGTCGGTCTGAGCTGTTTTTAAAACACTGGTATTAGTTTATTAACTCTAGAATATTTAACAAGGACGCCTAAGGCGCGATTGATTTGATGATCCAATTTTTTATTATTATTCTTATATTAAATTGAAATAAAAAATGTTAATAAATTGTTACTTTTAAATCAAATAGAATAAATTAAGCTGTGTACCAATAAAAAAAGTTATGATACCTGTTAGCTCTTTCTTTTTTTTTATGAAATAAATTATTGAGATTGTCAAAATTTACCTAATATCTTTTTATTTACCTTTGAAATGAATTCTTAACAAAATTAAATTTTTCAAGTAAATGTTTAGTTCTTCAATATTAATTGTTATATTGAAAATTTATTTAAAGAGGTTTACGAAACTATGGTAGCCCATTAATCGTGCAACACTTAGCTAGGGTCACCCAAGCTGTGATAGTACGGTGACATAATTTTTTAAAGGATTAATATTTTTTATATTATAGGAAATAAATTTTCTCTTTCATGAACTTATACGGGTTTCGGTAGGTTTTACTATACCATATTTGTCTGTAAATACGGGTACCCATATTTGTGCACCTCGATGAACATTTCGTGACCTTGCTCATCGTACAACTTCTATTTGTCTCGTTATCTCATTTCTATGTTTATCCAGGTGTGATCCCACTTCTATTGAATATTATCTTCTATATACATAAAAGTATATGGGCACATGTGAAAAGAAGAGAGAGACACAAAAATTACAGCCCATAACTTTTATGTGTGTAACAACATGAGAAACACTAATTGTTTTTAAAAAATTAATCATTATTGTTTTATTTTAGTTTGGATTAATTGAGTTGCAATAACTTGTTAATCATATTAATTCTTTTATTTAGGGTGATTTCAGTTATCGAAACCTTTTAAAATCCACGTAATACTGTGGGTATTTATGTAAAAGATTTCCAACTACACTTGTTAAAGTGTCAGAATTTGTTTTCACTCAAAAAATTTCATTCGATTAACTATTATTTGTAGATAATATATCTACTATAATTTCGGGCATAAAGAACTTATGGATAACATGTATTCTATATCATCAACAATCTTTTTCTTCACGATACTCAAAAGATTCCATCAACAAACTTTAATGAAAAAACTTGCGATGTGTATTCTACGTCGTCAAATTAACTAAGAGATAACATGTCTCTTGCCCTATAAGATGAAGAGAAAGGCGACGCAAGACACAATCACTGGACATCAAAGGTTCCTGTATGTTATTTATTTTTATTTTTTTAATGATAATTAAGGTATTTTTGAAAAAGAAATTTAACTCTGTTAATTTATTTTTGGATGAAAAATTAAGTTTGGGGGATAAGTAATAAAGAAACTTTAAATAAGGGGGTAAATGATTCAAAATTTTGGGAAGGGTATGATTCTAGAGAAGACTTACATATAATCTTTGAAGATTTTCCTAAAAATAATTAACATTTAGATCATCATTCATTCGCGATACAATAACATAAAATCTAAATCATTTTTTTTGTTTATAATTAGACTCCTAACTTCATGTGACGGAAATTTGTTTAGTTCAGTGGAATTTTTTTTTTTTTTTTTGGTTACAAGTTCAGTGGATTTTTATTTTGAATAATATATGTGACAGTAAAGGATATTCAATGTAATAAAAGAATAAATTTAAAAACACGTATGGTTGTTAAAGCCAAAGTAAAAATTCACTAATATTCAGGTAAGCAATTTATCATGGTGGATACACTTATTCAAAATAGTATTACAAAGTGAAGTAATATTTGCTAGGGATAATAACTCTAGCCATTGCCCACATGGCACATGGTAACTAAGCCCCCAGACCCTTCCCCCCACCGTAACCACCTCCGCCAGGCGCAGCACCAGGAGCACCACCACCGCCAGGAGCACCACCAACGGGCGCACCACCAACAGGCGCACCACCGACTGGAGCACCACCAACGGGCACACCACCGCCTGGAGCACCACCAACGGGCGCACCACCAACAGGCGCACCACCGACTGGAGCACCACCAACGGGCACACCACCGCCTGGAGCACCACCAACGGGAGCACCACCAACGGGCGCACCACCGCCTGGAGCACCACCACCGGGCATGCCACCACCAGGCATGCCCCCGCCGGGCATACCAAAACCAGGAATACCAAAACCGGGAATACCAAAACCAGGAATACCAAAACCAGGAATAAAGCAGTTGGGACCTACTCCATTCGGACAAGCATCTATTTTCTCTTTAACCTCATCTGCAAACACATGAACCGTGAACAAATCAAACGATGAGTATCATAACATTTGCCATGAAAATAAACACAAGTCTTATCAATTTGATTAGCAATTGCACAATCAATAGGCAAAGAATAGAAAGCAAAACACAAAATTCAAACATTCTAGAGTTAGAGGAAGTCTCACCCAAATGCCTAGCTGCCACTTCTGTGGAGATCATAGCAACAATGACCAAGAGGCCTAGGATGCGTAGGGCTTCCTTAGAAACCATTTTTTCAGTAGTAAATTAAAACTTGAATCAAATAGATGTTTGCTTATGAAAGATGTGAAAAATAATGTGAAAATTGTACTCTATTTATAGGAGAGACAGACCTCACGCGTGGATCGGAGGAGGCAAAATCTCAAAAGTTTAAAAATTGTATGTCATAAATATATCAAGCACCAAAGTCAACTACAAATTAACTTACACTTTTGCTTAAAATGTATAAAGAATTATTGCAACCCAAAATTATTTCAACTTAAGGATTAGGTGATGGTCTTTTTAATGGTTTATATTACATTCTCTCACACACCCCTCACGTAAGAGCCCTTTGGGCTTGAAGCGTGGATCTGACACAAGTCCGTTATTGGTCTGTCTTGTGCTGCACAAACCCATTTTTTGGTCTGCCTCGTGCTTTTCTTGATTCCACCTGAAAGTGGGGGCAGTGACGATCGAACTCGTGACCTTGTAGTCACTCAAGCTCTGATACCATGTTAAGAACCATTTCAACCCAAAACCTTAAGGCTTCTGTGATGACCTTTTTTAATGATTTATATTATATTCTCTAACAGTGAGGATTTTAATGATTTATATTATTCTCTAAACACCCCCTTACGCTATAGCCCTTTGCGCTTGAAGTGTGGATATTAATTAGGTCCAATTTTTTTCTTTTTGATTTACCTTATGCTTATTTAATTTCACAAGTGGGGTAGGTGAAGATCGAACTCGTAACCTTGTAGTCACTAAAGTTGAAACTCTATACCATATAAAAGAATCACTTTAACCCAAAATTTTTAAGTGTTGGACGAGAAACCATTTTAATGATTTATATTATTCTCTAACAAAATGCATTTTAAAGTTTCTTTAATTGAGTAAGAAAAAAGTTTGAAAAATTTGTTCAATTTTTTCCCTAAAAAAGTTTGGAAATTCTCATCAATTTTTTCCCTAAACAAATATTTATACTTTTGGGCTTATTTGGATGACCATTATGCAATTTTGGTCTCCAAATTGATTTTTTCCAACAAGGAAAACTCTCAGATTTTTTTCCCATTTAGCAATACAATAATTTTTTGAAAGAATTATCAAAATATAATAGTTTGAATATCATTGAGCCATGGAAGCCCCACCTGTGGAATCAAGTCAACATGTGTCGCCGTGATATCATTGATGGCATTGTTAAAATCTCGGTTTATCACTACGATTTTATGATTTTTTTTCATTAAAATGATTTTACCAATATTTCAAGTATTTTTATGAACTTTTTACATTACAATTTTATGTTTTATTATTTTTTAACCCCCTCCCAATTTTACTGAAAATCTCAATTTTAACAAACTTGGGTCTCACGTGGTCATACTTTGTCAAATTCAATCACTTTGATAAATTTGGTAGTATCATATGTCACCTAATTAAATCTAGCAGACGGGGTTCGAAATTGGAATAATATTAAACTTGGTTAAGTTATATTATTTTATTAAATATATTATTTTAATAAGTTTTATATTGTATTATTATATTTTTATATCGTATTATTATATTAATATATGAATGCTTTAAAAAAATTAACTAATTTTTATTTCTCCAACAAAGTTTATCCTTACTTTTTTTTTGGTAAAGTTATTTTTACTCTAATTTTTTTAGATATATTTTAATTGATTTATCTTTTTACGACTAATCCGATTTGGGGTGAATCCCGAGATTAAGGCTTTAAACTCATCCCAAAGATGATAATAAGAAGGTTGTTATCCTTACTCTTTAAATGTGAGGATAAATTTTGTTTAAAGTTATTTCCTTTCTTGTATTGTTTGTTTCATTTATTATAGTTGTCTTGAACTTATTTGAGTTATAAAATAAAATAGATTATTTTACCTATCTTTTTTTTGTCTACCTTTGTCTACCACTCTTTAATATCATTAAATCAGAATCTCAATAAAAGAAACAAATGATAAAGATAGTTGAAATTCTGATCTAGTAGTATTGGATACTGATAGACAAAAAAAAAAGGGTAAAAATAGAATAACCTATCCCTTGTAAAATAACATAAAACTTTTCTTTTGAAGATTGAGCTTGTTTTAGCTTATTAACTCCACAATACTTATCTAGGACACCTATGGCGCAAATTAATTAGTTAAGTTGTGATGGTTGTTAGCTTTTTTATTATTTTATAAAATAGTTTATTAAGCTTGTCGAAATTTATTGACCTAATATTTTTTGTATTTTCTTTACATATAAATTATTCAAGAATATTTCTTTTAAAAAAAATTTAGTGAATATTTATTTCTTCAATATCGATGGTTATATAAAAAATTTATTGAAAGGGATTCAGGAAGTTGTAGCCTTGTAATCCTACAACATTTAGTAGTGGTGCCAAAATGTTTCATGACATGTGACACATCAAAACGAGGGTCATTTTGAAACGTGAGATAAAACGAGTCGTGTGTATGTTTGAGTAAATGACATGAATCGGTGTTGTTTCGTGTTGTTTCACATATACCATTGCAGATTATGAGTCAACTCAAATACTTTATTCAAGTTTTTACTTTTACTTTTAATTTAAAAAATCAATAGTTTTATTTTTAGGGTCAACTCATGCGACCCACGACCAGCTATAGTATAAATTTCAATTTTTGACCTGCGAACGAAAACATATCCTACACAGATTAGACGGCTTGACCTGCGAGTCAGACTTGATACAACACTAATCCGACTCCAACATGTTTTGTCACTCCTAACATTTTGCAAGGGTCACCCTAGTTGTGTGATAGTATGGTGAACTAAATTTTTTTCAAAGTTAATTCTTATTATTACTATTTTATTTGAAAAGGTGTTGAAAATTAATTTTTATTTAGTCAGGATTTATTCAATTGCAATAATATATTAATCATATTACTTTTTTTGGGTTGAGCTGATCATCATATTACTTTTATAAAAATTAATTTGGTTTGCTTCGAAAACGGTTCGGTTCGGTTCGGAAATGGTTCGGTTCGATTCAAAATGGTTCGATTTTTAAACTGGTTCTAAAACCGGTTCGGTTCATGAACTGGTTCTTTAAAAATTAGTTTAGTTAATGAACCGGTATTTAAAAACCGATTATTTTAAGAGCGGTTCAGATTCGGTTCAAGGTTTGGTTCAATTTTTTGGTTATTTTGCACACCCCTACTCCGCACCACTTGTCTCTTGTCGTAACTAATTTGTCAAAAAATAAATCAACCCGCCTTGTTCTATTTTTGAAATTGAGTTAAAAGACTGGCCCTCCTGCCCCGTTTGGTGGGTTGGCTGGGGCCTAACATAATATTTAACTTTAAAAAAAAAAATAATAAGTTAAGCGACTCGCCCCTCTATTTTTAGTCGCTTTCCTTTATATTTATCTTCTTTTTATTTCTTTCTTTACCTTTTCTTTTTTTTTCTTCACCTTTTCCCCATTTTATTCTCTTATTAATTTATTTATTTTTTCTTGTTTTTTATTTCTATCTCTTTATTTCTTTAATTTTTCTTTTTCTTTTATTATTTTTCGCTCTTACGTTATTCTCTCATATAATTTTATTTTATTTTATTCTTCATTTATTGTTTTATTTTTATTTCTAGTGTTATTTATATTTCTTTTATGGGATAAATATTTCTCATATTATAAGATTATTTTTATTTTATTTGCTTCACACATAAAAATATATGGAGCCTATGTTTTTTTTTTTTCTCTTTTTTCTCATTACATGGTCTCGTATGGGTCATACATGTACATGTAATAGATAAAATTATCTTCTACAATATGAAATATTAATCCCTTCATTTAATTTATATTTGTAATCTTTTTTCCTATTTTTATTAAGATTTATCTGCCCGACCCTAATTAATTTGGGAAAGATGTAATGTTAATGTTGATGTATGTTGTTTTACCATTTTTAAAATAATTTTTTTTTTTAAGTTTATCAATAAACTCATAATTAACTTTGGCAAAAATACTTCTTATGTTTTTATCAAATTGCTCTCCTCATATCACTTTTACTTTGATTTCGATCCGTACTATTTTTTTCTTTTTACAAGGTGGGCCATCATCTTTCTTTCTCAACTACAAAATTGAAGTTGAAAGGAGAAGTTGAAACCTCATTAACTTTTAGATCATCATTCTCAATCAACGCATCCACGATGCAATGAAATAAAATCTAAAGCATTCTTTGTTTATAGTTAGACTCATAACATAATGTGATAGTGAAGGTTGTATAGTTCTTCAGTGGATTTTTATCCTGGATAATGGGTGTGACAGAGAAGGTTATTATATCATATTATAAGAAATAATTTTATTTTATATAGGTGATTAAATATAATGATACTCATATTATAGGAAATAATTTTATTATATATATAGATATATATATATATATATATATATATATGTATATGTATGACTCATTTTTTTCTCTGCTTTTTATATAGCCTTATATGAATTTCATATATTTTTATTTATATCTAAGAGATAAAATTATCTCTTATAATATGAGAAATATTAATTCATGTAATATAAGAACAGAAAAAATGTAGAAATACGTACGGTTGTTAAAGCCAAAGTAAAAAATCATTAATATTCAGGAAAACAATTTAGCACGGTGGATACACTTCAGCTGCTTGTATTCAAAAAAGTACTACGCAGTGACATGATTTATTGTAGGGATAACTCTAACCATGGCCCACATGGTAACTAAGCCCTTACATCATATGTGTCCCACCGTGACCACCTCCGCCAGGAGCACCACCGCCTGGAGCACCACCGCCGGGCGCACCACCGCCAGGAGCACCTCCACCGGGCGCACCACCACCAGGAGCACCACCACCGGGTGCACCACCGCCGGGCGCTCCACCACCAGGCATGCCCCCGCCGGGCATACCGAAACCAGGAATACCAAAACCCGGAATACCAAAACCAGGAATAAAGCAGTTGGGACCCACTCCATTGGGACAAGCATTTTTGTTATATTTGATATCACCCACATCTGCAAACACATGAACAGTGAACAAATCAGACAATGAG
>JAVKPL010014353.1:0-87932 GCA_032173675.1 Gastrolobium villosum | reverse complement strand
GGTACACTGTCAAAGTTCAACACATGATAATAGGCCACAGAATAAGGAAAATGTCAATAGCTCCTCGTTACAAAAAATCGACCAATCTACCGTTTTTATTGGCATTTATTAATTTGTTTACAAATTTAAAAGTCCATCAAACTAATTCGAAATTCAGGGGAGCATTAAAAATAACTTCAAACGAAACGTCAAGCAATTACTAATAATGAAATTAATTGTTATAAATTGGTATAACGGGGAATTTTAAATGACATCCCTAAACTGAAACACGTTGTACTAAAGAAATTCACACATTTGGCAAAAAGAAAAAGTAAAGCTGATAACAAAATATTAAAAGGAATTTTTTTTATAACTTTTTTTGGTAAAAATGAAGAAGCGAAGTTGATATCAAAATATTAACAAATAAATATTAAGGCCTTGGTACACTGTCAAAGTTCAACACATGATAATATGCCACAGAATAAGGAAAATGCCAATAGCTCCTCGTTACAAAAAAAAATCTACCGTTTTTATTGGCATTTATTAATTTGTTTAAAAAATTAAAGGTCCAACACACTAATTCAAAATTCAGGGGAGCATTAAAAATAACTTCACACGAAACGTAAAGCAATTACTAATAATGAAATTAATTGTTATCAATTTGTATCATGGGAATTTCAAATGACATCCCTAAAATTGAAATGATATCAAAATATTAAAAAATAAATATTAAGACCTTGGTACACTGTCAAAGTTCAACACATGATAATATGCCACAGAATAAGGAAAATGCCAATAGCTCCTCGTTACAAAAAAAAATCTACCGTTTTTATTGGCATTTATTAATTTGTTTAAAAAATTAAAGGTCCAACACACTAATTCAAAATTCAGGGGAGCATTAAAAATAACTTCACACGAAACGTCAAGCAATTACTAACAATGAAATTAATTGTTATCAATTTGTATCAATGGGGAATTTCAAATAACATCCCTAAAATTGAAATGATATCAAAATATTAAAAAATAAATATTAAGGCCTTTGTACACTGTCAAATTTCAACACATGATAATATGCCACAGAATAAGGAAAATGCCAATAGCTCCTCGTTACAAAAAAAATCTACCATTTTTATTGGCATTTATTAATTTGTTTAAAAATTTAAAGGTGCAACACACTAATTCAAAATTCAGGAGAGCATTAAAAATAACTTCACACGAAACGTCAAGCAATTACTAATAATGAAATTCATTGTTATCAATTTGTATCATTGGGAATTTCAAATGACATCCCTAAAATTGAAATGATATCAAAATATTAAAAAATAAATATTAAGGCCTTGGTACACTGTCAAAGTTCAACACATGATAATATGCCACAGAATAAGGAAAATGCCAATAGCTCCTCGTTACAAAAAATCGACCGTTTTTATTGGCATTTATTAATTTGTTTAAAAATTTAAAGGTCCAACACACTAATTCAAAATTCAGGAGAGCATTAAAAATAACTTCACACGAAACGTCAAGCAATTACTAATAATGAAATTCATTGTTATCAATTTGTATCATGGGGAATTTCAAATGACATCCCTAAAATTGAAATGATATCAAAATATTAAAAAATAAATATTAAGGCCTTGGTACACTGTCAAAGTTCAACACATGATAATAGGCCACAGAATAAGGAAAATGTCAATAGCTCCTCGTTACAAAAAATCGACCAATCTACCGTTTTTATTGGCATTTATTAATTTGTTTACAAATTTAAAAGTCCATCACACTAATTCGAAATTCAGGGGAGCATTAAAAATAACTTCAAACGAAACGTCAAGCAATTACTAATAATGAAATTAATTGTTATAAATTGGTATAACGGGGAATTTTAAATGACATCCCTAAACTGAAACACGTTGTACTAAAGAAATTCACACATTTGGCAAAAAGAAACACGTTGTACAGAGTGAGAGGGATGAAATTATAAATCACGTAAACTTTATGATATCTATAGTCAGAACTTAACTCTTTCTCCAGCTTTATTTTTTTAAGAGGACAGACAACTGAACAATTATTTTTATCTTCAAAAACATCACCATACTTCACAGATGGTGTCAACAAAGTGAGAGAAATATCAGCATCGTCAGTACTCTCACAAGTTTGGCTCTGAACATCCTGTCAACAAAATGACTCTCACTGCTATTAATATACTGATATGGCAATCAAATTTTTCAATTATGTCAATAATACCAACTCACCACAGCTTTTCCTGACCCTGTCGACATAATATTATCATCACAAGGACTGTCAAATACATAATCATCCTGAATTTTTTTTCCATAAAAGCAAAAAAGTCATAACTTTGAAAAGTATAGGTTATGGATAATAATAAAAAAGACAAACAGCACTCACTTTAAAATGTTGCTCGCGCAATTCAGCAGCACTCACTCCTAATAAAGAAAGACAGTCTCTATCAAACAGTACGAAAGAAGCAGAATCCGTGTTATCAACAACTCTGACTTGAACACTGAACCTAAAAATATAAAAAATTGAATTTTACATCAGTCACACGGTGTGCATGAATAATTTTTCGATAACAATGACAAATCAAAAAATGGCTTACTTCGGAGTATATTCATCCCAATGTTTTTGACAGTTCTTACAATACCATTTCTCAAAATCTTCACACACTGAATATGGACATTTCTTACAGGACCTGTACCACCAGTTGTATTTACTTTCGATGGATCTTACAGTTCCATAAGTAATGCAAGTAGTAGCATCCATGCAATTCTTAATATCAGTAAGAAATTTCCTCTCTGTATCCTTCAGAAAATCATTTTCATAAGAATATGAAGATGGGCTGGACAACTGAGTCAACATCTGACTACTTTCGATCAGATCACCGGAAAGCCTGGAATATAAAAATATATAAAAGAATGAGTGAATAGAGCAAAAGCAATGTCTCATAATTTGTCACGACAGCCCACCTTTTTTTGAACTCTACGATCTCAGGTATATTGGAATCAAAAAGAATTTTCGTCGTATACTTTGTATTAGCTATTCCAATCTTTCCTGAAAAAAATGCTACGTAAATAAAAGAAAAAGTAAAACAGCAAAACAAAAAAATAAAAAATGAGAATTTTAATCACAAAAAAAAGTACCCCTAAAACCCTTTATCCTTGCAAGCTGAAGTATTATAACATTTTGAGCAATCTGATTCTTTGCTAAGAAATGATGTAAAATCCCATTCTCTTTAAATTCAAAAACACATAAGAAATTACATTACAATACTATCAGAAATATAGATAACATAAATACCTCAGGTTGTCAAGCTCCACGACAACCATTTTTGTATTCCTACCAGAGATGACATGCTCACGTACTTCCCCAATTCCAGACAGCAAACCAATGACGTCTACACAACAATTAACATGGGTTTCAGCCTTACGTCCAATATACAAAATCTTAATTGAAAGCGAATAACACAATACACCAATCTCATCACCTATTAAATAAGGAGAGTCAGAGGATTCTTTCTCAATAACGTCAAATTCAGCAAAATCAAAACCACGCTCAGGAATCGTAGCATCAACAATGGATTTCACGTCCGTCCTCAAGTTGAAAGACATACGATATTCATGCCGTGTTGGCCTGAAATTACCCGTATTCAACCCAACTCCAAAAATTTTTATAAAATAAGCATCACCCTCACGAATTTTCTTCCGAACCTGCAAAGTACCCTTGGCCGTAGCATGGATCCTTCCACCCTATAAAATGAAAACACGCAACAAAGCAAAAATAAAAATAAAAATGACAATGAGCTACCGAAAAGATAAAAACATTAAAAAAAAAGAAAAAATACATTACCCGTTCGTCGACCAAAACCATATCCACATTGTCATCAAAATCTTTTCTATTAAAACTGGGAACCTTCCAACACCTAACTACACGCACTTTAATCCTCCACTCTTCTTTCGTCGGATTAAGATCCTTTACAAAGTCGTATTTTGAGGACATTATGTTGAACGATAAAATCAGAGGAGGAGTAGAGAAATGGACCAAAGAAGATACAAAATGCTCGATGCAGACCAAAAGGCAAAAGCAACACCAAATATCGTTTTTATACATGCAATGAATCTTACTGGTTAAGTAATTTTCTAAAGCAGAAAAAGTAATTTTCTATGATAAATTTTAATTTTCCAAAGCAACTCTATCTTAATGGTTAAGTTTCCAAAACAACCCGTATCAGCACTACAACTATTTTTAATACATTCAATGAATACATAGAAAATTTCAAAACATCTTTTAATTATTTTAACTTTTCCAACCCATTTCACGTTGAAAGTTTAAATTTTGAATCCAGAATCGAGAAGCCCATTAATACATCTGCCACCTATAAAAAATAATTGTACAGACTATTTACTTTTGTTTCAAAAAAAATTATTTACCGTAAAAAAATATTTCCCAAAGAAGTAAGTTTTCAAGACATCCTCTAGTGTGAACAAAAAGCTGAGATTTAAGGAGAATGCGACACCTCAGCTAACTTTCCAAAATTTGGTTCTACTTTCTATATAGTAAGATGCTCAAACATATGCTTCCTTTCATCAAATATTTCGTTTTTCAAAACTGCATGTATAATGATGTATGAGATGATATGTTTTGCTTCGCACACACATGACAAAATGCGGATTTATGATGTTCATGAGCATGACCAGAATTCAGAATCAGAAAATCATAATCTCATGACTATGACACCAAATTTTTGGACAGCAGTGTTTCCAAAACAGAATTCCAACAATGATCATATTTCAAGTCAGATTACCATTACTTTCAAACAGAATTTGCTTAAGACACATCAGCAACAAATCAAAAATTTCTGAACTAAATTAACAGTCACAAAAGGTTAATCCACCAAACACTTACCTTGATGCTTAAAATTTTTTAACCAAATGTATCACCAAATCAATCCATTCTCTTAGAGGTTTGCGCACCTATACAAATATATACCAAGTCAGAATTTTATTTTATGTTATCCTATACATCACATGCAAATTTCCATTCTTCCAAATCCTTGGATTTAGTCGGGTTTCAATGCCTTAAATACTAATTAATTTTTCTGACTTACATTTAGTTTTACCAAGAGACAAAACTAAGGGTTTCCTATGCATGTAGGTTCGGTTTTAAGATCCTCAACTAAAGCTTCCATTTTTTTTTACATCCATTTCCTACGTGACTTAAGTGTGAGTGAACAAGGCCTTTAACATGTTGTCCACACGGTTTACCACATGCAAAGCTTACAAAAAAGTTTTCTAATCCAAAGAACAGTACAACAAAATTAAGAGGAGGTATTTTCCAAGCTCACAAATTAGAATTTTGTGCTTGCATGCACCAAGTCCAAGGGCTGTTCGAATGAGCATAATCAAGGGGAAGGAATAATAAAAAAAACATCCTCCTTGCATGCATGTAAGGGCCGAACAGTGAGGAGCAAAGGAAGAGTCTGATGTTTGACTTACATTTTCTTGCATGCACACAAGGCTCACAAATCTGCTAGGGGGGGAGGCAGTCACCAATTGATGTGAGGGTTCCCTCACCTTTCTACTCTTCAAGAGATCGAATTCAGGCTGCATGCAGTGAGAAGGAACTCAATCAAACCGAAAGGATTACAAGGAGCAAGGAAATAGGGAAAACACATTACCTTCTTGCTGGTGGATGTTCGGCCGAACAAGGGAAGGAGAGGGAAATGGGAGCTTATGTGATGGGTTCTTCTCTTAGGACTTGTGGCTAGGGAAGGGGATGGGAATGAAAGGAAATACAAACTTAGGCATATGTATTCTTCTTTGAGAATGGCGGTTCGTGAAGGAGAGAAGGGCTAAGTTGAATTCTGAATGGAGAGAGTAAGAGATTAGCAAGGAAGGGGAGAGGATAAAGTGAGGGCTGGTTGGATTTTGACAAAGTGGCACAAACCAGATTTCTTTCCTCACATTGGGCGCATTGAGTGGCTAAAGCTGACTTAGACTTTGGATTGGACATAATGACAAGCATTCAGCTTGTTTTTTTCTCTATACAATGCGCATGGGATAGAGAGGTAAAGATGGATAAGGATTGACATGTGGTTGCTACTTGACCAATGAGGAGTAACCATGCAATTTTTTTTGGATAAGCTAAAGGTTAGCTAAAGGATCATGAGTTTGGAGATCTTGGGCTGACTTAGGTCCTCAATTGAGTGACTTGGGCCGTCGCACATGGAAGGAAATTTGAGTCAAAATTAACTTCCTAATGGATCTATTATATTACCTTATGTAATCCACTAAGTAGTACTTAGGATTTTTGTATGTTGTAATTAAAAATTAATCATATCCTAATTATACATGTAATTCGAATTCAAGACATGCATCCACATTCCTAATTGCAATTTACAAAACTTCCTAATTATGCGGGATGTTACAATAGGATGACACATTTGTATCCAATTTTCACACACAAATCGGTGGTTTAAAATTAAAAAAATACTTATGCCTCACAATGACTTCTTTAAAAAAAAAACATCAAACTAGTCTCAGTTCCTTTTTTTTTCTATTACAAGTTTATCTCCATTATTTACCATTAGTAGTTAGTATGAACAAACAAAAGTAAAAATAAACACCATAGGCTTCCTAAAGACCTAAACAGGAAATAGTAAATATGAGCACCAAGTTTAAAAAATATACTATAATCGTTCATAAACATAATCAATAATACACGTACACAAAAAAGATTGTGTGCGCTGGGATAAAACATCCCAAGTTTAAGATAATTCTTGTGATAAATCGGATCAATAATTACTAAAATCATTCAATTAAAGAGTAATTTTGTTCTTTTTATGTAATTTTATATGATATATTCAATCAACATTTATAAAATCATTCAAATAATAATTAATGTTATGTTTTTCAAATACTTTTAGAAATATAAACAGTTAACAAAAACCATTATATTCCTTTATACTGTTTCTCAATGCTAGATGTTTTATAAAAACATAAGCTCAGCTTATTTTTATTTATGTTATCTTTTTCTCTTAAATAAATAAATATTTAAATAATAGAAAAACTGTTTATCAAAAAAAAAATAGAAAAAATAATAATAGAATTTGAAAGAAAAGCTGGAATTTGGTAATAATCCATGTTATTTAGTCTCAAGTTGAGTGCACTAAATTTATTCAAGTACTTCTAAGTATTGTTACTTTTAAAGGAATCATACAAATATAGTCAAAAGATATTACACTCTATCGTAAATAAATAATCTAAGACAAAAAAGCCAATAGCTTTGACAGATTTTCCATGAGTGACTAAATCCAGGTGTGAAAATTACTTTCTCAAATAACACAAGACACATCAAAAAGCTACATGCACGACACATGATTTTTGAGGAAATTTTCCTGTCGGACACTGACATGTTCCGACACGCGTCCGACACGCAGTCAACTTTTTGGGACACGTTGATTATTGGGACACGCGAATTTGATCGATTATTGAACTAGGTAACCGATTACCAAGCACATGGTAATCGATTACCACGCGGGCAGAATAGTTTTCTGCATAATTTTTTTGCATAAACCGAAGGGAAAATGGCTCCCAATGATCCAAGATTCGCTTTTGACCCAAAATAGATGTTCATTAACCTTTATTAGTCTCATATTAACAACCCTAAGCTTGAATGATTAAAGTTAACTCATTTCGTAACATAAGCAAGCATTTTCTTGAAAATTCAAAGGAAAGTTCAAGGTATACCAATGGAGTCTCAAGAACTCAGAAAAGAAGGTGACTTGGTGGCTTCTATACCACCCTCAAGTGCTGCACAAGCCACGAAAATGATCACCAAGCTTGGCACCCCAAAAGCCATGAACATGGCCTCCATCATGGTAGCACATTAACTCAGCCAACAAAACCCCACAAGGCAGCCTCTAAAACTCAGAAACAAGGCCCCTCACACACCCACAAGGATCACTCTCACTCACCCAAGTGTTTAGGATGAAGAAAAGAGAAGAATCAATGGAAATGGAGCCAACTTGCTCAAGAAATGGTGAAGAAAGAGCAATGAGACAATATGCTGGTCAGCCACCCTTAGAGATCTCACGTAGGAATGCATACTAACCTAGGGTTGTGTGCCAAAAGATATATATACAGCCACGTAACAATTAAACACGCAGTATTAACGTTAATAGCTACGGAAAACATTTTAATCTCAAACTTTTGAATCTTAACCTACTCATTTTTCTAAGATTTTTCATATTTTTATTTTATTTTTCGGAGTACCTTTTCGGTACGTGCTTTTCCATAGCAGTATCAGTTCTGGCACCAGTTCTCATTATTTTGACTTGAAACTTGTTTTACAAGTCCTAAATATTATTCTAGTAATTATCATGCACTATTATAATTTTCCGGGATACTTCACCGATACGCATTTATACCGGGTAGCAGAATCGGTATCTGCACTTTTCGTCCGAAAAGAAACTTTCAGCATTATTACTCACTTACTAAAATTATTAAAGCCTCTTAATTAATTATTAGGGTCAATTATGGAATTAGTTCCTAATTATCACATTTATTTAATTAATTACCTTAATTAGCGGTGCGGGTTCTTACATGTTGGCTCGTGGGTTGGCTTGAAGAAATAGCTCGCGAGTTGGCTCGAAAATTGGCTCGCGGGTTGGCTCATTTTCAACCTATTTAAATGAACCAGTAGTATTAATGCACCAGCTATGTGGCTTCCATCAACTTAAATAAGGGGTTACAAAATGAGAAATAAAAGCAAAATACTCTAGTTTCTAATTTTTTTCACAACAAATTTACACCATCAAGAAACAATCAGAACCACTTACTACCAAATGGGTAAGATATTTAAATCAAACAGAGCCACCTAATAATATAAAATGGTAGGGATGTGAGAAGATTAGGGACTTAGATTTCGAGAAGGAAGAAATACGATGACAGCATGTGTGGATTTTATCCATTTTTATATTTTATATTTTGTATTCTTTAAAAAATAAAATAAAAATTCAACCCGTGAGCTGGCTTATTTGACCTGCGGGTTGGCTCGTTTTTTTTCCGAGCTGGGTCGGGTCAGGTTGGCCTCTCGTTTTTGTCAACCCAACCCAGCTCATTTCTGACAGGTGGGTTAGCTTGTTTGTGCCACCCCTATGCCGCATGGAGAATGACAAAAAACGAAATCTGTATTTTACGTACTCATTTTCATTTTTCTCCCTCCTCTGGAAATTCTTATACAATGGTGTTGTAGATGAGTAGGTATGAAAAAAAAATAAACATAATATTTTATCCTGAATAATTATATCTTAGAATAATCCACACCAATGGATTAAACATTATGCCTTGTATAAACTGATTTGAGTTCAATTTAGCATTTGAAATTTTTAAGTCTTATTGAATAGTTGTAGTTTTTATATTATGTTAAATGGCTCCCTTTATTATATTCCTTATTATTTGTGCAAGTAGTATATTTTTTCATATTTTGTTTTTCAAATAATCATTTTTATTATTTGCTGTACCTTGCAATAAATTAATGTACTATAAAGGGACGAACAATCAGAATTTTTTTGCGTTGATTTAACCATAGAAAAGTTATGAATATTTTAAATATATTTTGAAAATAACAAGACGGAATCCATAATTTTTTTAATAAAAACAAATAGAAAATCCCTTACATCAACATACCCCTTTAATTTCTTTTTCTTTTTATTTCTTTAAAATTTCAATTTTACTTGTGAATTATTATTTACAAATGCTAACAATTTAAATGTATTAAAATTTTGTCACAATTCACTACCGGAAAAATCGCCAATAGCAAGGGAAAAATTCTCTCGCAAAACAGCAAGATTCCCTTGCAAAAACCGTCTGCGACGGAATTTGCGAGGGAATACAGTCCCTCGCTACAACCCTCGTCGCAAATAAATTTGCAAGGGAAATTTGTTATATGACAATTCCCTCGCAAATTGCTACGGAAAAGTTCCCTTGCAAGAAAGTAAATTTCCCTCGCAAAATACAGACCCATCTACAGTGTTTTTCCGTCGCAGATTGTGAGGGAAATTTCGAGTATAATTTCCCTCGCAAATTTCCGTAGCAGAAATTGCAAGGGAACATTTTGATTTTCCCTCGCAAAAGGCTACAAATTTTGCAAGGGAACATTTTGATTTTCCCTCGCAAAAGGCTACAAATTTTGCAAGGGAACATTTTGATTTTCCCTCGCAAAAGGCTACAAATTTTGCAAGGGAACGTTTTGATTTTCCCTCACAAAAGGCTATGAATTTTGCAAGGGAATGTTTTGATTTTCCCTTGCAAAAGGTTACCAATTTTGCAAGGGAATTTAGAAAATTTCCACCACAAATTCTTGAATTAAAATAAAAAAATGTATTAAATTTTTGTTAATTTTCCTAAAAACAAGGATTTCAAATGAACATAAATACATAAATTAAGCAACAAAAATTCAAAAAAAATATTGGATAAACAATTAAATTAAAATTAAATAGTATATCAACAAAGTGAACAACAATAACCATCAAATCTAAAACTAAAATGTCACTAAAGTTCTAAACAAAATAAAACATACAAAAAATATATGATATATCTCTGAAGTCCTAAAAGAAGTAAAACATACAAACAATAACTAGTATGCCTCTAAAGTCCTAGCAAAGTCATCATCATCATCAGGGTCATCATGCGGCGCCGGTCCCTTCGACTTGTTGCAGTTGGCTTCCTTGTCCTGCATTAAAAGTCGGAGTTGTTCTTGCATTTGTTTTATAATGTCCTCTTGCTGAGTTACCTTCTCTGTCGTAGCAAGCAATTGCTCCTGAATCTGGGAGTGGGACACCCTCATCCTTTTAAGCTCATCTGCAAATACATTATCATAAAACAGTAAGTTAAATGTTTAAAATAAGATATTAATAGAATAGAGGTTGAAAACATAAAAGAATTAACTATGCATTGAGTTTACCTGCAGAAACACTGTCAACCTGGGTAGAGGGCCGCTTACTAGGCTTCAATCGGCTAACATTGAGTTTAAAATAATGGCAAAATATAATATCTTTTTTCATTAATAGTACTGATCTATAAAACACCGACACTTCAAAAGCTCTGACGTGTCGTGTCCGACACTTCCCGACACTCCAACACGCGTTATAGAAATTCAAAAAAGATTCAAAGGTTGCGTTGCATTGAGTTTTTAGTTCCAACTATTAGATTCGTTAGATTACGATTACCATTTTATTATGTTTAATATAAATATTTGGGATATCTTATGTTTCTTAGCAAAATTGATGAATATTACAAGTTTAGTTTCATTTTTTTAGCTAAATTATTGAATATTAAATATAATATACACTATACATAAATAAAAAATATTGAGGACAATCAAATGGTTGAGCAAAAAGATATTCCCCTTGGAATCTTACTTCCCAAAATATAGTAGGAATACTGTCATACTGTGTGTGTGAGCTCCAATCCAATGTGTCACTTTTCATTTAATTTGTACAGTGATGACGACGAGGGTGGTTGGAACAGGAATTTTTCAGACATTTTTCTCTGCTTCTCACTATTTAACAATTTTTACACACACCTTAAATATCAACAAAATCTTATCTTTCCTATGACTAGCTAACATAGACACTACTGTCACTAGATGCACTCAATATCTACCATAAAGGATGCGACGACATATTTAATGATTTTTTCTCATACGCATGATGCGGCGACCAAATTATGCCCTTGTCCATTTTAAATTTGATTTATATATTATTTTTGAATTTTGTAAGGGTATTTGAGAGAGAATATATTCCCTCGCAATTTGCGAGGGAATTTGAGAGAGAATATATTCCCTCGCAATTTGCGAGGGAATATATTCCCCCATAATTTGCGAGGGAATTTGAGAGAAAATATATTCCCTCGCAATTTGCGAGGGAATTTGAGAGAGAATATATTCCCTCGCAATTTGCGAGGGAATTTGTGAGGGAAATCGTGAAATTTCAGTTGCAATTTTCAGATCCTAAATTTTGCGAGGGAACTTCCGTCGCCAATTTTTTCCCTCACTGTTTCCGTCACAGACTTACGATTCTTGCGAGGGATTTAATTTCCCTTGCAAATTGCGACGGAATTGCACCGAACTGCAAGGGATTCTGCGACGGCAATGTAGTAACGGAAATCTTGCCTATTTTCCCTCGCAATTGTTTTTCCCTTGCAAATTCCGTCGCAATTTGCAAGGGAATTTTTCCCTCACAAATTTCCCTTGCTATTCGCGACTTTTCCAGTAGTGATATTAATCTACAAAATGCTAATATTACCAGTGTTTAGAAGAAAAAAAATTGAAAGTTGTCTACAGTTTTTCTTAGTTTAATAATTAAAAAACAACGTGAATCGACATTTTTGTAATCAATCAATGATTTTTTATGTTTTGATACTTTCACAATATACAAGTGCTCAACTCGTATAATTTAATTTTGTATTTTCCTATATTTTAAATAAAAATTATTTAAGATATGAATTATACTTAAATAGATAAAATGAAAATGAAAAAAAGAAAAGTTATAAAACAGAATAAGAACGTTACAAGCTGGTCCAGCTTCTATATTATATTGGACCTTCTTCATGTGCTTCACTCACAACACAAGTAACAGAAAAACGTTATAGCTTTCAAGAAAGCAAACTCCAACTGTGTTATTGTCAACAATGGCATACATACGACAACAACGTTGATCTCTGTACTCATTTATCACTTACTAGGTGTCCTTGTAATACAATCGTGTGTACTCATTTGTCACTTGGTAAGTGTCATTGTAACACAACCAATGAAGATGTCTTTGTTTCTTTAACCAAGAAGATGAAGATTTCTGAAGAAACCTCTGTTGCTGCAAGAAAGAAGGTTTGTGGAGAGAGAAGTTGGGGTTACTCAACCGATTTGATGTTTTGTGATGATCCCTGAAAGATCAAGAAAGTCCTCAATTGCAGTGATCTTGGCAACATAAGCAGGCTCTTGCTCCCTAAAGATTTGGCTGAGAATTTGGTGGTGCCGGTGTTGGATGGTGATGTTGAAGAAGGTGTTCAAGTTGAGATTTGGGATGCGGACACTGCCTCCATTCATTCTTTAGTTTTCAAGAAATGGGTTTCTTGAAGAAGTTATGTTTTCATTGGGAACTGAGTTAAAGATTTTGTATCAAGAAGAGGCTTAAAGAAAGGGGATATGTAACGCCCGGCCACTTCAAGAATCAATGACTATCCCCACACACTAACATTAGACTTTTAAGTGTGTTTTTTCCTCACTCGCACACTACCTGGGAAAACTTCCCAAGAGGTCACCTATCCCAGAATTACTCCAAGTCAAGCACGCTTAAATATGGAGTTCTTCCATTCCGGGCTACCGAAAAGCAGATGCATCTTGTTAGTATAGGTAGTACCAATTAATTCTTATAAGCTATCCCAAACTGTGCAGTCTCATACCTGCATAGTCTTTGGAATCCTTCTCTTTCGGGTGTCAATTCGATTCATTCGTGCATGTAACCCCCTGCTGGAAGCCTGTCAGGAGACGCTCCTTGTCCATGCCCTTTCGCACCGGCGATCACTCCTCGCCCTCGTCAGCGCTCAGGATGTTACAGTATGAGATAGGCCTTCATTGGGATCAATACAATAATCGCTTTGATTTTTCTGTTCTTGATGTCATTTAGCATTGATAGCAATAATAGGATTTCTTTTTTAGAAAGGGTGTACTGATATTTTCTCTTGTTCTTATTGGTTTGTGCAATTTGAATTTTTTGGATTGTAAGAGCAATCTAAATATATGGTTTAAATTTGTTAAATGTTATTATGGTTTGCAAATTTGAATTACAATTAGAATTGCTCCCACAAGAAAGTTAATCAAATAACAGAATCACTTCGTGCTAAGAAATATGTCTTGAATTTTATGTAGAACTGGTAGCGTACATAAAATTACAAATAGCAATAACAGAATCGTCGCTATGTTGATTTTGTAGAACTGGTTGCTGACTTTTGCCCTGAATATAATGTGGTTAGGTGTGTATTCTACACAATTACATGTAGCAATTGAACAAACTAGCACTTTTTCTGATAAATTAATACATAGTGTGAAAATAAAAAATATTTGATTTACATCCTTATGCAATTACAAAATTTCGATTTATCAAAGAGCAAAGGATGCATCCAAGAAACTGATTGATTTAGGACTAGAGTTCAAACCTGCTAAACAAATTATCAAAAAGTCAGTGGAGTGTTTGAAGAGCACGGGTTATATCTAATTTCTCAGCTGCTGCAGAAACCTATGGGGATTGAATGCACTGTTATAATTGGTGTTGGTGTTTAATTTGAGTCATTGCTCATGCGATTTCTGTTTTTTATTTTTATCTTTTTACTTTCACGTGTGTTCGTATAACTACTGAGTGAAATGAGGGTGAACTTGCATCCAGTCACTGTAAGCTGTAACTACCAACATTTGACTGGAGTTCTCATGTATGAACTCTTAAGGTTATCAAAGATTGAGTGGTTTTAGCTTCACAACTCAATTTCCTCATCAAAAAGCATCTCTTTCAATTCCATTTATTACTATTTTTCATTTTGTATCCACTAATAAATATTGCCAAGTATCATAATTGCATTAGCTCAGCAAATAGTAATAAGGGTCACTTCTTAAACCACAATAGGTGTGACACCCTCCCCTGTATGCATCCAAGAAAGATGTCTGCTAAATCTGATTAGAGTCGCAATGTTAATGTTTTCATTTCTGAAAATGCATTACTAAGTCACACATAAAAACTTTTAGTGAATTTGGGTTTCATAAAGAAAACAAATGATAAATCCATAAATACTGTTGTTGTTGAAATCGAAACTTTTCCAGAAAACATGTCTGTCTTGCAAAAATCATATAAAATCGGGTTTACAAGTTTTTAAAATTTTCTTTAACACGAAAAAAGTAGACATCTGGGGCTTTACGTATATATAAAATTTATCTCATTCGGAGGTCTGTACCCCCGGAAACAGAACTCGCAAGATGCACGATAAAATGGCGTAAAAATTCGAATTTAATACAGGCAGAAATTGTTTTGGTAAATCAAGTACAATAGTTACATAAATTTTAGGTAAAACATAAACACCAAACTCCAGCAAGGCAAGACATGCTTCCAACATTTTCCGGTCTCCCAAAATATTAATCATATTAAAATTTCAGCACTCCAAACAGCCAAAACATCAAACTCCTAGAAGTAACTCAAACAGAATTTGCCATGTAATCACGTCATCAAATACTTCTGCGTCCTCCTGCAATTTTATAAAAATTGAGCCCCAAAAGGGATGAGAAAAATCCCAGTAGTGTGATAGAAAAACCAATGATGCAACAATATTAGAAAATCAATTAAACCCAATTAAAATCTAGAATTCTGATTTGACCCAAAAGACATTTATTTAATTCAAATAAATCATAAAAATATCATCCAAGAGTAATAAATAAGTGTAATAAAATATGTGTTATCACTCATCTCCCACTCTCTTTAGATAATAGATTGCTTCGATTATCATCTGAACCATAACAATAAAAAGAAGAAAAAAAAAGAGTGAATCTTTTTGCACAAAAAAAGATGGGTTCTTTTTTTTTATCGCAAGATAAGATGGAGGAAAGGGAAGAGAATAGTCTTGGTTGTGCTGCACCATTAAGACAAAAATAAATATTTTTCGTATTCGCGGGTCAGGTCATATTTTGCCAACCCTTCCCGAAATGGTGAGTTGTTGTGGGGGGGGGGGAGGGTAGTAGAGAGGTTAGATTGAAGCAAAACTAAACAACTAGTGCACCAATCAGCAAATTTTTTCCAATAAATAGGTCTAATCTCAATTTTTAGAGTGTCAATATATATATACACATGAGGAATTGGCCGTTGTATTACAGATTCCACGACAACAACCATGGCTTGCACAAAGTGCTCACCTCTAGTTCCGGTTGCAGTGAACCCTCTCACAGTTGGGTATGAGTTCACCTGTGCAACACATTATAACACACAATACAAGTATTGTGATAAAAAGATTAACATTATGTTAAGCACAAGAACTAGAAGCCATGAAATGCAAACAGAAAAAAAAGTGCCCTTAAAAGGAATCAATGAGTTGAATAATGAATGAAATACCTTATTGTTGGGAACTCGGTTCCCTCAAACTCGGCTAGGAAGCCTTTTGTGCGGAAGTCAATCAACCAGATCCGGAGCTCGGATCTCGGCAGTACCACAGCCTGTATATCACCAGGTGGGCAGCGCAGCGGAAAATCAAAACAAACACAGGAGAGAGAAGAAGAACACAACCATATTTTAACGTAGAAAACCTTCTCCAATGAAGAAGTAAAAACCACGGGACCTAGTCCAGATCAAAATCCACTATGAGAATAATGGTTACAATAATCAAATACACCAATGTGATGGTTAACTCAACCTCTCCAACAATGGTGATAATCAAACTACCCTAGAGATGTTTCTCTCAAACTCTCCCTAGAGATCTCTCAAATGCAAAGCATGAAGCTTTTGCTCAAACAATCAAATTTTTTCTCTCAAATTTTTTCTCAACTCAATCTTCTCATATGTTTTTGCCTCCACCCTAAAAATGGGTATTTATAAAAAGTGGAATTAGGGTTAGGGGTATTTTAGGAAAACCCCTCAAATGGGCTTGGGCTTAGCATTGAAGGAGGAAGCCCAACAAATCTCCCCCTCCGACTTCAATGCGTCGGCTTTAGCATCAACCCGGCTCCTTCACAGCAGTCTTCAAATTTCTTTGCTAGAACCGGCTTCGTCATCATATCGGACCAGTTTTGATCAGTGTGCACCTTGACGAGTTCGAGCTCTCCACCTTCCACCACATCCAGGATCCAGTGATACCTCACATCAATGTGCTTAGTGCGGGAGTGATAGGTTGAATTCTTCGCAAGATGGATTGCGCTTTGATTGTCACAACCCAGCTCGTACTTGTCTTGTTCATGGCCGAGTTCCATGAGGAACTTCTTCATCCACAGCATCTCTTTGCTTGCCTCAGTCGCGGCAATGTACTCAGCCTCAGTTGTCGATAGTGCAACACATTTCTGAAGTCTTGATTGCCAAGAGACAGCTCCTCCGGCAAATCTCATCATGTATCCCGTCATCGACTTCCTCGAGTCGAAATCTCCCCCTAAATCAGAATTCGAGTAGCCTTGCAACTCGGCTTTGCCTTCTCCAAAACGGAGACATAAGTCGGTGGTACCTCGGAGGTACTTGAAGATCCACTTCACTGCTTCCCGATGCTCTTTACCGGGGTTTGACAAATACCGGCTTACCATTCCAACAGCATATGCCAAGTCGGGTCTAGTGCAAACCATTGCATACATCAAGCTTCCGACAGCTGATTGGTACGGGACCTTCAACATTTCATCTTTGTCTTCATCAGATCTCGGACATTGCTTCTGGTTCAGCTTTATGTGTCCGACTAGGGGTGTGCTCACTGTTTTGGCTTTGTCCATGCTGAATCTCTTCAATATCTTTTCAATACACTTTTCTTGACTCAGCCACAGTAGCTTCTTTTGTCTATATCGAATAATATTGATTCCGAGTATCTGCTTTGCTGGGCCGAGGTCCTTCATTGCGAAGGACGAGCTCAACGCCTTCTTCAAGGCGGCTATCCTCGATTTGTCTTTCCCTACAATAAGCATGTCGTCAACATATAACAACAATATCAAAAAATCTCCGGCCTCATACCTCTTCACAAATACGCAGTGGTCGGCTTCCGTCTTTTCAAAATTATGATCAGTCATGAATGATTCAAATTTCTTGTACCACTGCCGAGGTGCTTGCTTCAAGCCATAGAGGCTCTTCTTCAATCGACATACCAAGTCTACTTGGTCTGGAGCTTGGAACCCCTCAGGTTGTTCCATATAAATCTCTTCTTCTAAATCACCGTGAAGGAATGTCGTCTTCACGTCCATTTGTTCTACCTCGAGGTCCATCGAAGCTGCCATAGCTAACACGGTTCGGACCGAGGTCATTTTCACCACAGGAGAAAAAATCTCCTCAAAGTCTACTCCTTTCTTCTGATTGCAGCCTTTCACCACAATCCGGGCTTTGTATCTCGGCTTCTGCCCGTTCTCTTCATTCTTAATCTTGTACACCCATTTATTTTTCAGAGCTCGTCTTCCTTCTGGCAACTCAATCAGCTCATAAGTCTGATTCTCGTGTAGAGACTTCATCTCGTCTTGCGTTGCCTTCTCCCATTCTTCTTTCTCTGAGCTCGTCACAGCCTCATCATAACTCTGAGGCTCACCGTCTTCAGCTACAACGGTGTATTCATCAGATGGGTATCTTGTAGAGGGTCTTCTTTCTCGAGTTGGATATCTCGGCTGTTCTTCAGCTTGAGAACCCGGTTCATCATTCTAATCCTGAATCTCATCTTCAACTCGGACCTTGTAAGAACCCGCACCGTCAATTAAGGTAATTAGTGAATTAATTATGATAATTAGGAAATGATTCCATAATTGACCTTAATAATTATTATTGGGCTTAAATAATTATATTGAGTGAGTAAAAATACTGAAAGTCGCTTTTCGGAAGAAAAGCGCAGATACCGGTTCTGCTACCCGATATAAATGCGTACCGGAAAAGTATCCCGGAAAATTATAATGAATGCATGATAATTACTAGAATATTACGTAGGACTTGTAAAACAAGTTTCAAGTCAAAATAATGTAATCTGATGCCAGAACCGATACTGGCTATGGAAAAGCGCGTACCGGAAAGGTGCTCCGAAAAATAAAATAAAAATATGACAAACTTAGAAAAATGTGTGGGTCTATATTCCAAAGTTTGGGATCAATATCTTTTGCGTTGCTATTAAGGCTAATACTGCGCTTACGTGACCAATTGCCTATTTATACTACCACTAAGGGCACACAACCCTAGAAATCTGTAAAACCTGCGTTGAGAAGGCTGCCTCTGAGTGTGAAGCACTGTTCCATTGCCTTCCTCACCATTTTTGAGCCAAGTCTTCATCTTTTGCTTGGTTCCTCCCCTTTTCCTCTTCATTAACACTTGTGACCATCCTTGTGGGAGTGTAAGGAGTGTCCTGGGATGTGTTTCAGCTGTTGTGTGTGAGGTTGGTGGGCTGAGTTGGTGAGCTTGAGTGGCTTGAACCTTTGGCTTGGCATTGGTGGTGCCAAGGAGCCATCTTGTGGTGCAAGAACCAACCTTGGAGGTGCCATTTTCGTGCTTCTTTTTGGTCTGAGTTTGAGGGGCTGTGGTGAGCTCCAAGAGCCATTGTTCCTCTGTTTCAAACTTGGGGTAAGTTCCCTCACCTTTGATCTTAAGTTGTGATGCTTAAAGTCATGTCTTGGCCATGTTTAATGAGTAAACAAGTAGGTATAATGATAATGAACCTAAAATGGATTAAAGATGCATGCTTTAACGTGTATATGTGTTAAAAGTGGGATCTTTGGACTGGATATTCACGAAATGCAGAAACTGCATTCTGTCGTGAGATATCCGGATATTTGTCGAACATATCCGATATCCGGATATCAGTATCCGGATATGGTATCCGGATATTAATATTCGGATGTGGGATCTGGATATCCGGATATGGTATATCCGGATATGGTCAGTGTGATATCCGAATATGGCATATCCGGATATTTCCCCTGTATATCCGGATATCCTGGGATTTCGCTGAACAGTAGCTGTGCTGTGTGAACAGTAAGCTATTGGGGGTTTGTGGACCTTAGATTAAGGAAGTAGAACTTTTGTAATTAATGAACAAAGTCAGAATCACGTGATTAAGGGCTTATGGCTTTGTTGGAAGCCTTGAGACGTAAAACGTAAAAGAAAGGCGTAGTCTTTTAGTGGTATGCTTGTGTTGCATAATTAATGATATATTATTGGTCCATATCAGATTGTGATACTGCTGTGTTTGGACTTGAGAGTGGTTGGACTCCTGGCTTGGATAGCTAGCTTGCAAGGTAAGCTTTCGTGTCCTCGGTTTAGCCATTTTGTGGTTCCACCATGTCCCATGGGGATGTGGTTTATGCATGCTGTGTTACATGCTTTGATGTTTTGGAAATGCTGTTGAGCTATTATATGCAATGTGCTTTTATGATATGCATGTGGTGTCCACCTATACGGTAAGCCTGAGTATGTAGTACATACAAGATGGTGAGGCTGTGGGTGAGGTGCAAGCGGTGTTCCTTGTACTTATGTGGGTATAGACGTGTTCCTACATTTCTCTGGCCAGTATATTTGATAAACACACATGGCATGATTATCTGCTGCTTTGCATAGCTTTGGAACTTATATTGTAAATACTGTTTTTGAACTTATATTACACATGTAAGTGAGCTTGGGGTGGAAGATCCTTGAGGACCCCTTGTCTTACTGAGATTTCTTGTTTAGAGATCTCACCCCACGTTTGGGGACGCTTATTTCAGGATCAGGTAATGTTGAGGGCTCAGGTGGCAGGAGGCCAGAGCTGAGTTGATATTTATGATATGCTGACATGCTGGATGTTGACTGCTGTTATGTTTTCCGCTTGATTATGATTATGTTGAGACTGTTGTTGGGCATTGTGCCTTATTTGGTGAGCATGGGGTTTGTCCATGCCACATGGGTTGATTATTGTCTTTCATTTAAGTTGTAATTAAAGTATCAGGATTTTGACCCAGGTTATGTGTTGTAGTCCTGTGGTTTTAGATACTCACATTATATCTATATATGAGGTATTTCAGTTATTTGTCTTGCAATTTACATACAGGCAGTATTTTATGAATTGATTAAGTAATCAAGTTGGATAAGGTTAATGACGTCATAATTGAATTTAAGAAATAGTTATTCCGCATTTTAATTAAGCGTGGCTTAATACGATAGTATGTTAACAATCCGGGTTAACACGGGTTGTTCCATTTTATGGTATCAGAGCACTTTCTAGGGAAAAGCCTGTATGTATTGCAATAACTTAGGATGTTTCGTTGTGTGTCTACTTTGCGTTCTCTCTGATTGGTGTGTATTATGATGATGCATCTGTGACCACATGGCGTGGGCCTGATCAACTCATTCTTTGTGTAACTTGTGCAGAGTCATGGTGCCACCAAGGAGGAACCCTAGTACGAGCGAGGATCAATCGGATCCTATCCTGGCTGCATTAGCTGAGATGCAGGCGGCCCGACTAGCCGACCAGGAGGCCACGAGGTTGGCAAACCAGGCGATGCTGGACGCCATCAGAGAGGCGAACCGGCGAGCCACTGCTGAGGTTCTGGAGGAGAACCAGATGGCCAACATGACTATGATGAGGGTCATGTTGGAGGAGTTGAGGGCTGGTCCTGCTGCCAGCCAGTGTCCTCCACCACCTCCACCGCCGCCACCGCCTCCACCTCCGCCTAGTCAACAGGAGGACACCCAGAGCCAGATGGGTGAGGGTAGTCATTTGACGGGGGCTTTGCAAACCATCCCCGTATTTGCTGAGGATCGTGACGAGATCGACCGCAGGCTGAATGCTTTCCGCAAGCACAAGCCACCTTCTTTCGACGGATCTTATGATCCCATTGCTGCTGCCAGATGGTTACAGGCGTTGGACAAGATCTTCCGGATCATGCAGTGTACCGATCCGCAGAAGCTGATGTTTGCCACTTACATGCTGGAGGGCGAGGCCCATGAGTGGTGGACCAACATTTCTCACATCTACGAGATGCAGGGCCGTGTGATGACGTGGCCGTTCTTTGAGGAGTGTTTTTTGGGTCAGTACTTTCCATACGACTCTCAGGAAAGGAAACAGGGAGAGTTTGACCGTTTGGTGCAGGGCTCGTTGTCTGTGGACGAGTACCTGGCCAAGTTTAACGAGCTGGTCAAGTTTGCTCATTTCCGCATGGCGAGACCGACTCCTCTTTTTCTTGCTGCTAAGTTCCGGAGGGGATTTAATGAGGACATTACTGGACATCTTGCTGGTTCTGCTTAGAGAGACTTCGGAGCTTTAGTGCAGCAGTGTCGCGACATTGAGGACTATTGTCGTGCGAGTCAGGCAAAGAAGGCCAAGATTGAGGTGCCACAGGGTACCGGCGGTTCCGCTCCCTGGAGGGACAGGAAGTTTGCAAACAAGGGCAAGGGCAAACAGTTGGCGGCTAAGCAAGCGCCAAATCAATTTAAAAGAACTTCTACTCAGGGAAACACAGCGAGACCTCCTGCTCCCAGATGCTAGGGATGCGGGAAGTCACATTTTGGGCCGTGTTCTACCGGACAGTTGATATGCTTCCAGTGTGGCAAGGAGGGCCACTACTCCAGAGATTGCCCGACGGCTAGAGTTGCTGCAGTGCAGGCTATGCCATTGCAGATGGTTCCTACTGGGGCACTAGCCGTGCCACCTACTACGGGGCGTGTGTATACTTTGGATCGTCAGCAGTCGGACAGAGCTCCGAACCTGGTCAGAGGTACTGTTACCATTGGTGGTTCAGTTGTTTATGTATTGTTTGATTCCGGGGCAACGCATTCTTTTGTTGCTACCCCTATTGCTGTGGGGCTTGAGTTGCCCGGTGATGTGCTTTCTCCACCGGTGCGGGTGACCACCGCCACCGGAGAAAAATGTTTGACCTCCACTGTTCATCGCGATGTAGCATTTCAGTGGGATGGCCGTGACTTCTCGGTAGATCTGATAGGATTGCCGATGGCCAACTTGGAGATTATTCTGGGCATGGATTGGCTGTCCAGAAACTGTCCATTGATTGATTGTTGTGCCAAGAGAGTGGTGATGTCTCCGGGTGGGTCCACAGCCAGTTCCTCACCGTTCATTTCAGTCCTGCAGGCGAGGAGGGCCTTGAGAGCAGGGGCATTTGGCTATGTTATGTTGGGAGGTTTGGTGAGTGGGACACAGGAGGATCTCACTGGCATTCCTGTGGTGAGGGAATTCCTCGAGGTGTTTCCCGAGGAGATTCCTGAGTTTCCACCGCAGAGGGAGATAGAGTTCTCTATAGACTTATTTCCTGGTGTGGTGCCTATATCGTTGGCTCCATACCGGATGTCGCCACCAGAGTTGGCGGAGCTGAAGAAGCATATTGAGGAGTTTTCAGCGAAAGATTTCATTCGGCCGAGTGTGTCTCCCTGGGGAGCACCGGTCATTTTTGTGAAAAAGAAAGATGGAACCATGCGGTTGTGCGCCGACTATAGACAGTTGAACAAGGTGACAATCAAGAACAAGTATCCTCTTCCTCGCATTGATGATTTGTTGGATCAGCTCAGGGGTGTTTGCGTGTATTCCAAGATTGATCTCTGGTCCGATTATCATCAGATACGGGTAAAGCCGGAGGATGTCCCAAAGACAGTGTTTCGCTCGAGGTACGGGCATTATGAGTACTTGGTGATCCCGTTTGGACTCACCAATGCACCCGCTGTGTTCATGGACTACATGAACAGGATCTTCCAGCCGTGCCTGGATCAATTTGTGATCGTCTTCATTGACGACATCTTAATTTACTCCAAGACTGAGGAGGAGCATGCTGAGCACTTGAAGATTGTTTTGCAAGTGTTGAAAGAGAAAAAGCTATATGCTAAGCCGTCAAAATGTGAGTTTTGGCTCAAGGCGGTGAAATTTCTGGGTCATGTGATTTCCGCTGATGGAGTTGCAGTTGATCCTAACAAGATTGAGGCCGTGATGGATTGGGAGAAGCCCAAGACGGTTACAGAAGTGAGAAGCTTCTTGGGTTTGGCTGGGTACTACAGGAGGTTCATAGAGGGATTCTCCAAGATGGTGCTACCGATGACTCTCCTTACCCGAAAGGAGACTCCATTCGTGTGGACACATGAGTGTGAGGAGTGCTTCCAGGAGTTGAAGGAGAGACTGACTACTGCTCCTGTGTTAGTCCTTCCTGGTCCTGCGGAACAGTTTGAGTTATACTGCGATGCCTCTGGGAAGGGGCTAGGCTGTGTATTGATGCAGAAAGGGAAAGCTGTTGCTTACGCTTCAAGACAGTTGAAACCTCATGAGGAGAACTACCCGACTCACGACTTGGAGTTGGCAGCCATTGTTTTTGCTTTCAAGATTTGGAGGCATTACCTGTTTGGCATGAAGTTTGCTGTATTCAGTGATCACAAGAGCCTGAAGTATCTGTTTGACCAGAAGGAGTTGAACATGAGACAGCGTAGATGGATGGAGTTCTTGAAGGACTACGACTTTGAGTTGAGGTACCATCCTGGCAAGGCCAATGTGGTAGCCGATGCTTTGAGTCGGAAATCCGTGAGCTTATCCAGCTTGATGATGAGCGACTACGAGGTGATCGAAAAGTTCAGAGACTTGAGAGTGAACTCCTTGTTTGGGGGCGCACTGCTCGAAATGGAAACAACAGAAGTGATTAATGAGCTGATGGAAAAGATTAAAGAGGCGCAAGTGCAAAGAGAGTGCCTTGATTATGTGAAGAACCAGGACGGTGTGTCTTGGAACGAGGACGGATTGCTGCTGTTCCAGAAGAGGATTGTTATTCCTCGAGGGCCATTGACCGAGGAGGTTATGGCAGAGGCTCATAAGGGCCGGTTTACTATTCACCCTGGTGCTACAAAAATGTACCAGGACTTAAAGAGAAACTTTTGGTGGCCGGGCATGAAGAAGGACATGGCGGTCTACGTGTCCAAATGCCTTATATGTCATAAAGTAAAGATTGAGCACCATAAACCGTCTGGTAAACTTAAACCTCTTGAAATTCCATAGTGGAAGTGGGAGAGTATTTCCATGGACTTCGTGGTGGGATTGCCTAAGACTCAGGCTGGTTGTGACTCTATTTGGGTCATAGTGGACAGATTGACCAAGTCTGCCCATTTTCTTCCAGTGAAGGTGAGCTTCACTACAGAGCAGTTGGCCAAACTATATGTCCGTGAGATTGTGAGGCTTCACGGGGTGCCCGAGAGTATCATCAGTGATAGGGACCCGAAGTTCACATCTCGGTTCTGGGAGGCGCTGCAGGAGGCTTTTGGTACGCAGTTGAGATTGAGTACCGCCTATCACCCTCAGACTGACGGACAGACTGAGCGGACCATCCAGACATTGGAGGACATGTTGAGAGCTTGCACGTTGGAGCAGGGATCAGCATGGGATAGGTACCTTCTGTTGGTAGAATTCTCGTACAACAACAATTTTCATGCTAGTCTGGGCATGGCACCCTACGAGGCGCTGTATGGTAGGAGGTGTCGGACTCCTACCTGCTGGTCTGAGGTTGGAGATAAAGAGCTTTTTGGCTTGGACTTTGTCCAAGATACTACCCAGCAGATCCAGATGATCAGGGAAAAGTTGAAGCAGACGCAGAATCGCCAGAAAAGCTACTATGATGTCAAGCATCGTCCACTAGAGTTTAGTGAGGGTGAGCACGTGTTTGTGAGACTTTCACCTATCACCGGTGTTGGACGGGCACTCGGAGTGAGGAAGTTGAGCCCGCGATTCATTGGGCCCTACCAGATCCTTGGTAGAGTAGGACCAGTTGCCTATCGACTTGCCTTACCTCCGAACCTAGCCAACATCCATGACGTGTTTCACGTGTCTCAGCTTCGGCGGTACATAGCAGATCCTTCGCACGTGGTGCAGCCGGATGATATGGAGGTTCGGGAGAACCTAAAGACTCCCGTCGGACCACTCAAGATCCTTGATCGAAGCGAGAAACAGCTTAGAAGCAAGATCATTCCGATGGTCAAGGTGCAGTGGACTGGGCGTAGTCCCGAGGAGTGCACGTGGGAGCGAGAGGATGAGCTTCTCCGACAGTATCCCGACTTTCGAGACAGGTATGTTTCCGATTTTGAGGACAAAATCCTGAAAAAGGTGGGGTGAATGTAAGAACCTGCACCGCTAATTAAGGTAATTAGTGAATTAATTATGATAATTAGGAAATGATTCCATAATTGACCTTAATAATTATTATTGGGCTTAAATAATTATACTGAGTGAGTAAAAATGCTGAAAGTCGCTTTTCGAAAGAAAAGCGCAGATACCGGTTCTGCTACCCGGTATAAATGTGTACTGGAAAAGTATTCCGGAAAATTATAACGAATGCATGATAATTACTAGAATATTATGTAGGACTTGTAAAACAAGTTTCAGGTCAAAATAATGTGATCTGATGCCAGAACTGATACTGGCTATGGAAAAGCGCGTACCGAAAAGGTGCTCCGAAAAATAAAATAAAAATATGAAAAATCTTAGAAAAATGTGTAGGTTCATATTCCAAAGTTTGGGATCAAGATCTTTTGCGTTGATATTAAGGCTAATACTGCGCTTAAGTTACCTTTTGTCTATATATGCATTAGTTGCACATAACCCTAGGAGGATTTCAGCTGCCTTGTGCGTGAGAGAGGGGCTGAGCAAGGGGTGATCACTGTTCCATTGCATGCTCTTCTTTCCTTGTGACCAAAACACCATTTTACCTTGTCTTTCCTCCTCTTTGACCTTGCAAACAACTAGGAGAGTGCACTGTGAGGTTAGATTTCAGCTCTTGCTGAGTGAGGGGTGTTTCTTGAGTTGGTTTTGTTGCTGAGTTTGGGTTGTGTGGTGAAGGAGCTTTGTGTGTGGGTGGAGAAGTCTCCAAGTAGCTTCCTTGGTGAGGAAAGAACTCACCTTGTTGCTCCATTTTCGTCCTCCCTAAAGTCAGTACCTTGGAGCTGACTTGTGAGCTCCGAGAGCACCATTGTTGGCTGCTTAAAGCTTGGGGTAAGTTCCCTCATCTTTGATCTTAGTTTTGTGGCTTAAAGTTGATGTCTTTGCCATGTTTAATGAGTAAACAAGAAGGTATAATGAGTATGAACCTAAATCAGATTAAAGATGCATGCTTTAACGTAATTAAGTGTTAAAAGTTGGATCTTTGGACTGGATATTCACGAAATGCAGGAACTGCATTCTGTCGTGAGATATCCGGATATTTGTCGAACAGATATCTGGATATCAGTATCCGGATATGGTATCCGGATATTCATATCCGGATATGGTATCCGGATATTCATATCCGGATATGGTATCCGGATATGCATATTCGGATATGGTATCCGGATATTGCATATCCGGATATGCCCCTTGTAATATCCGGATATCCTGGGATTTCGCAGAACAGTAGCTGTGCTGTGTGAACAGTAAGCTATTGGGGGTTTGTGGACCCTAGATTAAGGAAGTTGAACTTCTGTAATTAATGAACTAAGTCAGAATCACATGATTAAGGGCTTATGGCCTTGTTGGAAGCCTTAAGACGTAAAACGTAAAGGAAAGGCGTAGTCTTTAAGTTATATGCTTGTGATGCATAATTAATGATGTATTATTGGTCCATATCAGATTGTGATACTGCTGTGTTTGGACTTAAGAGAGGTTGGACTCTTGGCTTGGATAGCTAGCTTGCAAGGTAAGCTTTCGTGTCCTCGGTTTAGCCATTTTGTGGTTCCACCATGTCCCATGGGGATGTGGTTTATGCATGTTGTGTTACATGCTTTGATGTTTTGGAAATGCTGTTGAGCTATTATATGCAATGTGCTTTTATGATATGCATGTGGTGTCCACCTATACGGTAAGCCTGAGTATGTAGTACATACAAGATGGTGAGGCTGTGGGTGAAGTGCAAGCGGTGTTCCTTGTACTCATGTGGGTTTAGACGTATTCCTTCATTTCTCTGGCCAGTAGATTTGATAAACACACATGGCATGATTATCTGCTGCATCGCATAGTTTTGGAACTTATAATGTAAATACTATTTTTGAACTTATATTACACATGTAAGTGAGCTTGGGGTGGAAGATCCTTGAGGACCCCTTGTCTTACTGAGATTTCTTGTTTAGAGATCTCACCCCACGTTTGGGGACGCTTATTTCAGGATCAGGTAATGTTGAGGGCTCAGGTGGCAAGAGGCCAGAGCTGAGTTGATGTTATTATGACATGCTGACATGCTGGATGTTGACTGCTGTTATGTTTTCCGTTTTGATTATGTTATTATGTTGAGACTGTTATTGGGCATTGTTGCCTTATTTGGTGAGCATGGGGTTTGTCCATGCCACATGGTTTTGTTATTGTCTTTTATTTGAAGTTGTAATTAAAGTATCAGGATTTTGACCCAGGCTATGTGTTGTAGTCCTGTGGCTTTAGATACTCACTTTATAATTATTTATGAGGTATTCAGTTAGTTGTCTTGCAATTTACATACAGGCAGTATTTTATGAAATTGATTAAGTAATCAAGTTGGCTAAGGTTAATGACGTCATAATTGAATTAAAGAAAAAGTTATTCCGCATTTTAATTAAGCGTGGCTTAATACGATAGTGTGTTAACAATCCGGGTTAACACGGGCTGTTACATCTTGGAATGAGGATGGATTGCTGCTGTTCCAGAAGAGGATTGTTATTCCTCGAGGGCCATTGACTGAGGAGGTTATGGCAGAGGCTCATAAAGGCCAGTTTACTATCCACCCCGGTGCTACAAAAATGTACTAGGACCTAAAGAGAAATTTTTGGTGGCCGGGCATGAAGAAGGACATAGCGGTCTACGTGTCCAAGTGCCTTATTTGTCAGAAAGTGAAGATTGAGCACCCGAAACCGTCTGGTAAGCTTCAACCTCTTGAAATTCCACAGTGGGAATGGGAGAGTATTTCCATGGACTTCGTGGTGGGATTGCCTAAGACTCAGGCTGGTTGTGACTCTATCTGGGTCATTGTGGACAGATTGACCAAGTCTGCCCACTTTCTTCCAGTGAAGGTGAGCTTCACTATAGAGCAGTTGGCCAAACTATATGTCCGCGAGATTGTGAGGCTTCACGGGGTGCCCGAGAGTATCATCATTGATAGGGACCCGAAGTTCAAATCTCGGTTCTGGAGGCGCTGCAAGAGGCTTTTGGTACGCAGTTGAGATTGAGTACCGCCTATCACCCTCAGACTGACGGACAGACTGAGCGGACCATCCAGACATTGGAGGACATGCTGAGAGCTTGCACATTAGAGCAGGGTTCTGCATGGGATAGGTACCTTCCGTTGGTAGAATTCTCGTACAACAACAGTTTTCATGCTAGTCTGGGAATGGCACCCTACGAGGCGCTGTATGGTAGGAGGTGTCGGACCCCTACATGCTGGTCTGAGGTTGGAGATAAAGAGCTTTTTGGCTTGGACTTTGTCCAAGATACTACTCAGCAGATCCAGATGATCAGGGAAAAGTTGAAGCAGGCGCAGAATCGCCAGAAAAGCTACTATGATGTCAAGCATCGTCCACTGGAGTTCAGTGAGGGTGAGCACATGTTTGTGAGACTTTCACCTGTCACCAGTGTTGGACGGGCACTCGGAGTGAGGAAGTTGAGCCCACGGTTCATTGGGCCCTACCAGATCCTTGGTAGAGTAGGACCTGTTGCCTATCGACTCGCCTTACCTCCGAACCTAGCCAACATCCACGACATGTTTCACGTGTCTCAGCTTCGGATATACATAGCAGATCCTTCGCACGTGGTACAGCCGGATGATGTGGAGGTTCGGGAGAACCTAAAGACTCCCGTCGGACCACTCAAGATTCTCGATCGAGGCAAGAAGCAGCTTAGAAGCAAGACCATTTTGATGGTCAAGGTGTAGTGGACTGGGCATAGTCCCGAGGAGTGCACGTGGGAGCGAGAGGATGAGCTTCTCCGGCAATATCCCGACTTCTGAGACAGGTATGTTTCTGATTTTGAGGACAAAATCCTTAAAAAGGTGGGGTGAATGTAAGAACCCGCACCGTTAATTAAGGTAATTAGTGAATTAATTATGATAATTGGGAAATGATTCCATAATTGACCTTAATAATTATTATTGGGCTTAAATAATTATATTGAGTAAAAATGCTGAAAGTCGCTTTTCGGAAGAAAAGCGCAGATACCGACTTCAATGCGTCGGCTTCAGCATCAACCCGGCTCCTTCACAGCAGTCTTCAAATTTCTTTGCTAGAACCGGCTTCGTCATCATATCGGACCAGTTTTGATCAGTGTGCACCTTGACGAGTACGAGCTCTCCACCTTCCACCACATCCAGGATCCAGTGATACCTCACATCAATGTGCTTAGTGCGGGAGTGATAGGTCGAATTCTTCGCATGGATTGCGCTTTGATTGTCACAACCCAGCTCGTACTTGTCTTGTTCATGGCCGAGTTCCATGAGGAACTTCTTCATCCACAGCATCTCTTTGCTTGCCTCAGTCGCGACAATGTACTCAGCCTCAGTTGTCGATAGTGCAACACATTTCTGAAGTCTTGATTGCCAAGAGACAGCTCCTCCGGCAAATCTCATCATGTATCCCGTCATTGACTTCCTCGAGTCGAAATCTCCCCCTAAATCAGAATTCGAGTAGCCTTGCAACTCGGCTTTGCCTTCTCCAAAACGGAGACATAAGTCGGTGGTACCTCGGAGATACTTGAAGATCCACTTCACTGCTTCCCAGTGCTCTTTACCGGGGTTTGACAAATACCGGCTTACCATTCCAACAGCATATGCCAAGTCGGGATTAGGAAATGATTCCATAATTGACCTTAATAAGGTAATTAGTGAATTAGTGAATTAATTATGATAATTAGGAAATACGGGGATGGTCTGCAAAGCCCCCGTGAAAGGACTGCCCTCACCCATCTGACTCTGGGTGTCCTCCTGTGACTAGGCGGAGGTGGAGGCGGTGGAGGTGGTGGAGGACACTGGCCAGCAGCAGGACCAGCCCTCAACTCCTCCAACATGACCCTCATCATAGTCATGTTGGCCATCCGGTTCTCCTCCAGAACCTCAGCAGTGGCTCGCCGGTTCGCCTCTCTGATAGCGTCCAGCATCGCCTGGTTTGCCAATCTCGTGGCCTCCTGGTCGGCTAGTCGGGCCGCCTGCATCTCAGCTAATACAGCCAGGATAGGATCCGATTGATCCTCGCTTGTACTAGGGTTCCTCCTTGGTGGCACCATGACTCTGCACAAGTTACACAAAGAATGAGTTGATCAGGCCCACGCCATGTGGTCACATATGCATTATCATAACACATACCAATCGGAGAGAACGCAAAGTAGACACGCAACGAAACATCCTAAGTTATTGCAATACATACAGGCTTTTCCCTAGAAAGTGCTCTGATACCATAAAATGTAACAGCCTGTGCTAACCCGGATTGTTAACATACTATCGTATTAAGCCACGCTTAATAAAAATGCGGAATAACTTTTTCTTTAATTCAATTATGACGTCTTTAAACTTAACCAACTTGATTACTTAATCAATTTCATAAAATATTGCCTGTATGTAAATTGCAAGACAACTAACTGAAATACCTCATATATAAATATAATGTGAGTATCTAAAGCCACAGGACTACAACACATAGCCTGGGTCAAAATCCTGATACTTTAATTACAACTTAAATAAAAGACAATAACAATCCATGTGGCATGGACAAACCCCATGCTCACCAAATAAGGCAACAATGCCCAACAACAGTCTCAACATAATTATAACAGAAAACATAGACAGCAGTCAAATAATCAGCATCCATCAAGTCAGCAAAATACAGATAAGTCTAACTCAGCTCTGGCCTCCTGCCACCTGAGCCCTCAACATTACCTAAACCTGAAATAAGCGTCCCCAAATGTGGGGTGAGATCTCTAAACAAGAAATCTCAGTAAGACAAGGGGTCCTCAAGGATCTTCCACCCCAAGCTCACTTACATGTGTAATATAAGTTCAAAAACAGTATTTACAATACAAGTTCCAAAACTATGCAATGCAGCAGATATTCATGCCATGTGTGTTTATCAGATCTACTGGCCAGAGAAATGCAGGAATACGTCTATACCCACATGAGTACAAGGAACACCGCTTGCACCTCACCCACAGCCTCACCATCTTGTATGTACTACATACTCAGGCTTACCGTATAGGTGGACACCACATGCATATCATAAAAGCACATTGCATATAATAGCTCAACAGCATTTCCAAAACATCAAAGCATGAAACACAGCATGCATAAACCACATCCCCATAGGACATGGTGGAACCACAAAATGGCTAAACCGAGGACACGAAAGCTTACCTTGCAAGCTAGCTATCCAAGCCAAGAGTCCAACCTCTCACAAGTCCAAACACAGCAGTATCACAATCTGATTTGGACCAAAAGTATATCATTAATTATGCAACACAAGCATACCACTTAAAGACTACGCCTTTCTTTACGTTTTATGTCTCAAGGCTTCCAACAAAGCCATAAGCCCTTAATCATGTGATTCTGACTTAGTTAATTAATTACAGAAGTTCAACTTCCTTAATCTAGGGTCCACAAACCCCCAATAGCTTGCTGTTCACACAGCACAGCTACTGTTCTGCGAAATCCCAGAATATCCGGATATTACAAGGGACATATCCGGATATGCCATATCCGGATATCACACTGACCATATCCGGATATACCATATCCAGATACCCAGATCCCACATCCGAATATGAATATCCGGATACTGATATCCGAATATCTGCTCGACAAATATCCGGATATCTCACGACAGAGTGCAGTTTCTGCATTTCGTGAAAATCCACTCCAAAGATCCAACTTTTAACACTTAATTACGTTAAAGCATGCATCTTTAATCTGTTTTAGTTTCATACTCATTTTACCTTCTTGTTTACTCATTAACATGGCAAAGACATCAACTTTAAGCCTTAAATCTATGATCAAAGGTGAGGGAACTTACCCCAAGCTTGAAACAGAGGAACAATGGCTCTTGGAGCTCACCAACAGTCCCTCAAACTCAGACAAAAAAGAAGCACGAAAATGGCACCTCCAAGGTTGGTTCTTGCACCACAAGATGGCTCCTTGGCACCACCAATGCCAAGCCAAAGGTTCAAGCCACTCAAGCTCACCAACTCAGCCCACCAACCTCACACACAGCAGCTGAAACACAGCCCAGGACACTCCTTACACTCCCACAAGGATGGTCACAAGTGTTTATGAAGAGGAAAAGGGGATGAACCAAGCAAAAGATGAAGACTTGGCTCAAAAATGGTGAGGAAGGTGTAACAGCCCGTGTTAACCCGGATTGTTAACATATTATCGTATTAAGCCACGCTTAATTAAAATGCGGAATAAATTTTTCTTTAATTCAATTATGACGTCATTAACCTTAGCCAACTTGATTACTTAATCAATTTCATAAAATACTGCCTGTATGTAAATTGCAAGACAACTAACTGAAATATCTCATATATAAATATAAAGTGAGTATCTAAAGCCACAGGACTACAACACATAGCCTGGGTCAAAATCCTGATACTTTAATTACAACTTAAAGAAAAAAAGACAATGACAAAACCATGTGGCATGGACAAATCCCATGCTCACCAAATAAGGCACAATGCAAACAACAGTCTTAATGTAATCATAACAGAAAACATAAGCAACAGTCAAATAATCATCATCCATCATGTCAGCAAAATACAGCTAAGTCTAACTCAGCTCTGGCCTCCTGCCACCTGAGCCCTCAACATTACCTGAACCTGAAATAAGCGTCCCCAAACGTGGGGTGAGATCTCTAAACAAGAAATCTCAGTAAGACAAGGGGTCCTCAAGGATCTTCCGCCCCAAGCTCACTTACATGTGTAATATAAGTTCAAAACAGTATTTACAATATAAGTTCCAAAACTATGCGATGCAGCAGATAATCATGCCATGTGTGTTTATCAAATCTACTGGCCAGAGAAATGCAGGAATATGTCTAAACCCACATAAGTACAAGGAACACCGCTTGCACCTCACCCACAGCCTCACCCTCTTGTATGTACTACATACTCAGGCTTACCGTATAGGTGGACACCACATGCATATCATAAAAGCACATTGCATATAATAGCTCAATAGCATTTCCAAAACATCAAAGCATGTGACACAGCATGCATAAACCACATCCCCATGGGACATGGTGAAACCACAAAATGGCTAAACCGAGGACACGAAAGCTTACCTTGCAAGCTAGCTATCCAAGCCAAGAGTCCAACCACTCTCAAGTCCAAAAACGGCGGTATCACAATCTGATATGGACCAATAATACATCATTAATTATGCATCACAAGCATATAACTTAAAGACTACGCCTTTCCTTTACGTTTTACGTCTTAAGGCTTCCAACAAAGCCATAAGCCCTTAATCATATGATTCTGACTTAGTTCATTAATTACAGAAGTTCAACTTCCTTAATCTAGGGTCCACAAACCCCCAATAGCTTACTGTTCACACAGCACAGCTACTGTTCTGCGAAATTCCAGGATATCCGGATATCACAAGGGACATATCCGGATATGCAATATCCGGATATCACACTGACCATATCCGGATATCCAGCTCCCACATCCGGATATGAATATCCGGATACCATATCCGGATATGGATATCCGGATATCTGTTCGACAAATATCCGGATATCTCACGGCAGAATGTAGTTTCTGCATTTCGTGAATATCCAGTCCAAAGGGTCCAACTTTAACCGATTAAAGACACTTAAACATGCATTTCTAAGTGTGTTTAGGCTTCCCCACCCTTAAGTTATCAACTTAGTTAAATACATGCATCAAGGTTCCATTTTTAAGCATTTAAACTCATGATCATGGTTGGTATAACTTACCTAAACTCAAAACAGAGCAAGGTGTGCTCTTGGAGCTCCCCAAACAGACTCTACAGGTCTGACCTTCAAGGCACACGAAAATGTCCCACAAGTAAGGAACTTTCTTCACAAAGGTGACTTCTTTCCTCCCAAGAAAGCTACTTGAAGCTTCAACACCCACACAACACAAACTCAGCCTCACACCTTCACCCTACACAGCTCTCTCAACTCAGAAAGAGACCAACCATGCAGTCCCAAGGCTGACTCTCACCCTCACCAAGCAAGCTCTCACAAGCCCAAGGTATTTGGAGAAGAAACCAAGGAGAAAGGAAGCTCCTTGGCTCACAACAAAGGAGGAGAAGGTGGCAAGAGGTGGCTGGGGTGTTTGCAGAAAATGGAGGCACGTAGGTTAATTTTTTTGACCTAGGATCATGTGCCATCTAATGCATAAATAGGCATTTAAGCCATAACGCGTAGTATTAGCCTTAATAGCAACGCAAAAGATCTTGATCCCAAACTTTAGAATCTAGACCTACACAATTTTCTAAGATTTGTCATATTTTTATTTTATTTTTCGGAGCACCTTTCCAGTACGCGCTTTTCCATAGCCAGTATCAGTTCTGGCATCAGGTTACATTATTTTGACTTGAAACTTGTTTTACAAGTCCTACATAATATTCTAGTAATTATCATGCATTCGTTATAATTTTCCGGGATACTTTTCCGGTACGCATTTATACCGGGTAGCAGAACCGGTATCTGCGCTTTTCTTCCGAAAGGCGGTTTTCTGCATTTTTACTCACTCAGTATAATTATTTAAGCCCAATAATAATTATTAAGTTCAATTATGGAATCATTTCCTAATTATCATAATTAATTCACTAATTACCTTAATTAGCGGTGCGGGTTCTTACAGAAGGCAATGGAACAGTGCTTCACACTCAGAGGCAGCCTTCTCAACGCAGGTTTTACAGGTTTCTAGGGTTGTGTGCCCTTAGTGGTAGTATAAATAGGCAATTGGTCACTTAAGCGCAGTATTAGCCTTAATAGCAACACAAAAGATAATGATCCCATACTTTGGAATCTAAACCTTCACATTTTTCTAAGATTTGTCATATTTTAATTTTATTTTTCGGAGCACCTTTCTGGTACTCGCTTTTCCATAGCCAGTATCAGTTCTGGCATCAGGTTACATTATTTTGACTTGAAACTCGTTTTATGAGTCCTACATAATATTCTAGTAATTATCTTGCATTCGTTATAATTTTCCGGGATACTCTTCCGGGTAGCGGAACCGGTATCTGCGCTTTTCTTCCTAAAAGCGACTTTCAGCATTTTTACTCATTCAGTATAATTATTTAAGCCCAATAATAATTATTAAGGTCAATTATGGAGTCATTTCCTAATTATCATAATTAATTCACTAATTACCTTAATTAGTGGTGCGGGTTCTTACAGTTGACACACATGACATGATTATATGCTGCATTGCACTGATTTTGGAACTTATATTGTTAAACTTCTTTTTGAACTTATATTGCACATGTAAGTTAGCTTGGGGTGGAGAAATCCTTGAGGACCCCTTGTTTTACTGAGATTTCTTTTTAGAGATCTCACCCCACGTTTGGGACACCATTTTCAGGTTCAGGTAATACTGGGGTTGAGACCTCGGGCGGCAGGAGGCCGGAGCTTAGTTGACTGATGCTTGTTGACTATACTCTTATGTTTAGATGCTGTTATGTTGAGATGTCGTTATGTTATTTACTTTTATGGTTATTATGTTGAGACTCTTGTTGGGCCTTATGGCCTTATTTGGTGAGCATGGGGTTTGTCCATGCCACATTGACTATGTTTGATATTTTAGTTCTGAGTTGTATAAACCATCAGGATATTCTCCGGACTACATGTTGTAGATCCATGAGTAGATACACATTTTATATATGAGGTATTTCAGTTAGTTGTTTATTTGCAATTACATACAGGAAATCTTTTGAAATGAATTAAGTATTCCAATTGGTAAATGATAATGACGTCATAATTGAATGAAAGAAAAAAGTTATTCCACATTTAATTAAGCGTGACTTAATACGATGACATGTTAACAAACCGGGTATACACTGGGTGTTACAGAGAAGGTGGCAGCCAAATGCACCTACAGAAGTGTAATACTCAGACCTAGGGTTACGTGCAAGTTTCTATTCATAGGTGCACCTAATTAGTCCGTTGATATTTGTTCTAATAGCTCCGCTAATCATTTTGTTACTAAAATTTATATTTTGAACCTAGACATTTTTCTAAGAATTATTTATATTTTTATTATAAATTTCGCAGCACATTGCCCGTACGCGTTTTATACGTAGTCGGTATTAGTTATGACATCAACGTTCATTGTTCTTACTCCAAACTTGATATCCTTGACCTAGAATATTGATATTTTTATTATATTTTTCTAGAAATATTTATATTATTATTATAATTTTTCAGTTACTTCACCGTTACGCATTTATATCGCGAAGCAGAACCAGTATATGTACTTTTCATCAGAAAAACAACTTTAAGCATCATTTGACTTTCAAAATAATTATCTTATCATAATTAGGTATAATCTTTATCAAATTGATGCTCAGGCATCGATAATCTTATTTAATTAATTATTTAGCGATACGGGTTCTTACAAATAGCTTAAATTTCAGGTGAGAGAATTGACACATAAGAGTCTTATTTGACCAATTCTATACTAAAATTAAGGTGTTTGGTGACAACAATGATCTATTCCCCTATGCCAAATAAGAAGCATTTGGTGAGAATAACAAAGTATTCTCCTATTCTAAATGGGTTTTATAAAAGTTATATGGTAGGAAAAGTGATTGTGTTATGTTATAGAGATTCGTTTTGCGTGTCGTGATTTTTTTTCTTCAAAACATGCGGGCCCCACAAAATATTGTGTGTGTAGGAAATTTTTTGTGGTCATGTTAAATGATAGAATGCAAACCCATTGTAAATAGGATGCTTTTGGTGACTAAGACATATTGTTCTCCTATGCTAAATAGGGAGCGTTTGGGGACAACGATGTAACTTCCAAAGCGTTTGGTGACAACAATATAACTTCCAAACAACTCGTATTGAAATTTTAACATTTCTTATTTTTAAAAAAGTAAAAATTTACTAACAATAAAGAGTCTCATTAAAAAAATTATAAAAGTAAATGCGTAAATAAAAAAGATTAAATCAATATGTTGATTTTTTATCTTTTGGTAATGTTCAAATAATTAAGTTTCTAATTTTTGAATTTTTTTTTTTGGTAATCAAATTTTGAATTTTTTTTATTAATTCTTGTAGTCAACAAATTCCAAATTGAGGCTCCAACGCTAAAGAATAATAGTATGGTCAAATACAAATAACGAATTTTGAATGCATACCAAAAAAACAATGGGTAAAGTATCTGTCATTTTAAAGAATGTAAAGTTATGTCATTTTAAGAGAGAGAAAGAGATAGATAAAGGAGGAGAGAGTTGACAAAAAAAAAAAAAGATGTGGGTCCCACCTGAGTAAAAAAATATAAGTTGTGTCATTTAAAAGGATAAACATTTTTCCCAAAAAACAATAATAAACAAGGATAAAATAAAGCTAATGGGATTTTACCAAAAAAAAAAAAAAAAAAAAAAAAAAAAAAAAAAGGCTAATGGGACATCATGAGGTTTAGTGAAGTTCAATGTAATATTAGGTTTAGAACAAGAGATGCCACTAAGCATTGATTAGTAGGTAGGAACTGTGACCGGAGCAATGCTGTATCCTATTCCTCTAGAAGCATTTAATGCATTCAAAATAGAGAAAGTATTAAATTAAAAATTAAATGCATTTAAAATATAAAATATGTTTAGTATTCAATACTTGTTTACTCAAAGAAATTAAGGGAGTTATTATGAAGATTTAAAATAATATTTAAATCTTGTAAGCTTAATTAAATTATATAAATTGTATGTCAGTCTTACTTTAATTTTTATGATTCGATCCACATCTAACTGACATATAATCAGAATCTATCGCCTCCTTTGAACTCTCGAGCTCTAACTCTTTGTGTGCTCACAAACCATGGCAGCATTGAACCCAAACTCGAATATGCAAATCTTGCCAGATGAGGTAAATAAGCCTAATTGCTTGATTTCTTTTCTGAAATTTTCAATCTATCCTTACAGATCTTGTCGCATTTCAATTTTCCCTCATACTCATGCATCACTCATCTCACCTATATATACCCATTGTGTTGAGACAAGGTGTGGTAACACAAAAGGTCTAAATATATGGAGATATATATATTAGCCCATTTTAAATTTTCCAAATTCTAATTTTTTGTTGTTATTTTCAATTTAGGTTATCCATCAGGATATTTTCAATATCATGAATTCTACTGAAACTGAACCTTGGTTATATTTCCCCATAGTTCAAATAAATGGATACGCTGAAGAAAATTCTCTCTCTCTATTTCCCTTATTCTATCCCAGTCTTCCCAACTTTGAGCTCTGGAACATCAGATCCACAATATAATGCTCAATGCATAGATGGAACTAAATGCTCTTAGGCTTCATCTACGATATGTACCATAAGCTAGATCTATGTCAAGAGGAGTTGCTTTGGATGCAAATCCACGGTACTTTGTTAGAGGAGGCTGGTCAGGAACAGACTCACTCACATGGAAATCCATATTTTTTCTTCCTCTACCTTTTAATCTATATTTTTAATTTTCAAAGGTAGGGCTCAATAAGATTTCAATCATTGGCTCAGCCATATATATATATATATATATATATATATATATATATATATATATATATATATATATATAGGATCAACTTACACCGGTGTAAGAATAATAAAGCTTACACCAAATCTTAACCGTTGATATATATATATATATATATATATATATATATATACCTATATATATATGCAGAAAATCAATGGTTAAGATTTGGTGTAAGACTTGTTATTGTTACACCGGTGTAAGTCTTACCCCATATATATATATATATATATATATATATATGGTTATATTACTAAAAAATTTAAAGTTTGATACCTCATAAAGTCGTTAGATCAAAGAAAATTAACGATTCTGATTTGTAAGCATGTGTCACCGTTGATCTTTTTGTATCTAACGACTATATATATATATATATATATATATATATATATATATATATACATATATATATATAATAAGTCTTACACCAACTCTTAACTGTTGATTTTTGTGTATCTAACGACTACGATTTATTGAAAATTAATAATTAATGAGTGTAACCCAATATATCACAACCGTTAAATTGACGGAAATCAACGGTTAACATTTAGTGTAAGACTTAATATTCTTATACTGGTGTAAGAATAATAAGTCTTATACTAAATATTAACCATTAATTTTTGTGCATCTAACAGTTGAAATTTATTGGGTACCACTCATATATTATATATATAAGGAGTCAATAAATATATATAAGATGCTCTTTAGCTGAGATGAAGTTGAGGATAAAATGTTAATTAGGGTTAACACTCATAATACATTCCTTCACTCACTATTTCTCAAATCAGAGCTCAAGGTCTTTACCCTAAAATCCTTCCCTCTTTATCAAGTAGCTTCTTTACCAGGAGAACTTGTTTCCACGGTTTAAAACAAGTATCCAACACCTACTAAGTAGCGTTAAAAAGTGGACATGAATCAAAATTCTATCTTTCATGTCCTTCCTCCTTCACAATACAATTCACAATCAATATGAATTCTGTGATTGGATCCAAAAGTATGGAATCTTGTGTGTCATCAATCTCCTTATTTAGGATGTTATTGTATAATATGGTTTGATATCCCCTTGGGATTTAATACCTTAAAGCTTCTCTATAGTACATCCTCATTATCGAAGGGTGTTTAGTGAGAGATACAAAACCAATATGAATTATTATATGAGAGTTTAAAACTTCTAGAAGAATTGATCATTCACATGAATGGTATCAAAAACTTGTTTTAAATTGTTAGGCGAAGATAAATGATTGATTTTATATATTTCAAACATGTTTCTAGTGCCATCAAGACGTCTTGCACTTTACTCTTCCAATAGAAGTAGATTGACTTTTATGAATGAATTATTAAACAAATATAATCTGATACAACTGATAACAGTTTTCATTTGATAGGATGCATTATAGCTTTGCTTGAGATCATGCTTTAGTTTGAGATTTAATTTTTTTATTTTTTATTTTTTTGTTGGGTTTGAGATTCTTCATTCACAATACAAATCTTGCTCTTTATGTTTTGAGCGAATATGCATCGTAAGCTTTGGAGAGATATGTGTACAATTTAATTTAATTATTTACTTGTTTGTGTTATTTTTAACTCAGGAAAAGTTACAAATAATTCCATTGAAGAGTACTCATTCAAGCATAGGAGATGATCAAATTATTGATGCAGTTCCGATTTCCTTTTGTTTACCAGAACATGATGCTGCTATCAACAACCCAGTAGAGAAAGTAATTTATATTTCATTTTCAGATTATTAACCCATTTTTAGTCAAAAAGACTTCAACTATTTTTTATTTTTTTTTTTTTGATAAACGATAATCATATTTTCTAACCTAATCGTATACTTGCAAAACGTTGAATGTCTGTTTGATTTACATAAATATATTTTTCAACGATAAATATCTTACATATTCTTTTTTATGTTATTATGCATTTAGATTGGAAGTTCATCTGGGCAAACAGCTTCATTCCCAAGGAAAGTGAAGAGACCTAAAATACCACCTGAATGGCTTCAAAATTGGCGAATTAATATTAGAACACGAAAAAATGGAAGGGTTGACAAGGTATGTACTAACAATTAAAATAACGATTTAATACTCATTTATTTTCTTCTTGTTGAGGTAAACAAAATGACTGTGCATATCTTCCTTATGACGACTCTTTCTCTCTCTTTTAATGTAGTTGGAATTATTAGTAAAGAACATAGATAAAATAGAGATTTATTCTCTTAAATATGTTTCTTTAAGTTAAAAACTTCAACAGTATGTTGCACATTTAGTATAAACAAATCACTTCCATTATTTGGAAAGTAAAATATTTATGTATTAAAAATATGGGTAAAGGATTTCTCCCGTCAATGGAGATAAGTTATCTACAGTGAGGCCAAAACGACGTTGTTTTGAGACGGAAATCAAAGTATTTTTGTAATTATAATATATTGTAAGGTTATATTAGTCTTTATCATTATAATTTTTTAATCTTATAACCCAAAACGGCATCGTTTTGAGCTTACTGGAGATAACTTTATCTACGGTGAGGAGAAATACTTTTCCCTAAAAATATTTCCTCGTGTTTATGTATAAGAGTACTGGATCTGATGGATTTGTGCAATGAAATATTTTGTGCAAATTCCTCAGTTCAAGTCAATCTCACTTTTGCGTAATTTATGAAAATGGCGAAAGTCAGAAAAGACATAAGTTGTACTCGTTACCCCCAAATTTTCAGCATTAAAAAAAAAATAAAAAAAAATAAAAAAAAAAAATTAGCCTAAAAAAGAGTTCTCTACATTGAGATATTGACGAAAACTTGCCAGTGGCTTCTTCTAATGACTCCTCCTATAGTTTTCTCAGATTTTGTTCTATCTCTTTTATTCATACTATCCCTACATTTGATTCACAAGTTCCTTAATGTAGCTATATTATCATTTATTTCTTAATCGTTGTTACTCCAACTTTATGCTGAAAATATATTTATTTTTTAATCTTATCTAATTTCTTATATCCACAAACTTTTCGCAACATTTTAATTTCTCTAAACCTTTTTTTTTGCTCTTCAACCATATATTTATTAGCGTAAATGATTCTAATATTTGTCGTTTGTTATCAAATCTATTTAAAAAAATTAATAGTGAAAACAAAGTTTATAAGTCTTAATGTATAGTTCCTTTTCAATATTTGTAGCACATACTAAAATAGAGAAAGGCTTTTCAAAACAAATCTATTTGTTCAGTCTAACTGCTCTGATCTTTCCTATATAATTTGTTGTTTTCTCTTACTCATTGTTATTATCTACTATATATTTCAATTTAAGTTATCTATTTCTTTGAATTGTGCTTTTTATAAGGGGTTTGGTTTTCTTATGTTGCATGAGAATTCAATTCTCATGTTGTGACTCAACTAGTGGTGGCCCCCACACTTATTAAAAAAATAAAAGCTTTGCGCGCAAATCGAAGGATCACAACATGAGAAAGTAATTCTTATGCAGCATAAGAAAATGTTTTTCTTTTTTTAAATGCTTTACTTTGTCTACTTCATTATTGTCTTTTACTTTGATTTTTATTGGGTCAATTTTTTCTCATGTTGCTGGAAAAAAATAATCTTATGTCATCCATTATAATTATGTACTCTAGGAAGTGCATAAATATAATAGTAAAATTATTTTTTTTCTCTTTTCATGTCAGCTGATAACTTCTAAAGAAAAATAAAAAAATAACTTTAATATTATAACTATGTACTTATAATGGGTGACACAAGATAACTTTTTTCCAACAACATAAGAGTATAACTTTCCTTCTTTATTTGCACTTATATTTTTTTCATGCTTTTTTTTTTGGTGAAATTTTTCATGCTTTTTGAAATAACAATCTAAGTTACTCAATTATCGAGGAATTTATAAAGGAAATTATTACATTTGCCAAATAGAGATTCAATCTGAATGAAAAATTAACACAATTTCGTGCAAACAATATGCCATTGTTATGTTTTCCATTCGATATACTTTGAACAAATGTTATGATTAACACCAACAGTTTTCACATAGCTTTTCTGTTAATTTTTTTTTTAATATTAATCATTTAATAACAAAATTGTTGTTTTGCAGTACTATTATCATAAGGATGACTTTATTTGTCGATCTTTAAAAGAGGTTGAGAGATATGAGAAGGAAGGAATTCGACCTCAACGTAAAGCAAAGACACAAGGCAAAGATAAAGAAAAGAATAGCACTGAAAGAGAAATCCATGTCAGTATGCTTATTAATTTTCAAAAATATGGAAGTTATCATTTTTATTTTTGGGAAATAATGATCAGCATTTTTTTAATTACTATTCAGTCTGTTATTTTATGATTTACTATCACATTTTTAGGAAATGTCTGCTGATGAGGGAAAAAAAGAACTGCCAATTGAAGTAAGTATCGCTGTTTTGATAGTTCAACTTTTTTATTACTAGTCGACATGTTGTTTTAAATATGGGGAATGATCCATTTATAACTTTTTTTGACAAATTTTTATAAATACATTATCTTGTCCCGGGAGAATATAGTGAAACCTAATGTTCTCCCGGGAGAAGATGGTATAGTTTGTAAACAAAAAAGTTTGTGAACGAATCATCTGGGAGAAGGAGGTCTAGCTGCACTCCCCTGAGTAGCTGTCCTCTTGAACTGACTAGGCACCTTCCTAGCAGCCAACTACTTTCCTTTTCCCTTGCCAGCAAACTTCCTATCTTTCCAGGAAGTGGAACTACCAGTTCCCTTGACCTCTGCAACCTTGGCCCTCTTGGCCTTGCTCACAATGCACACATCCTCGATGTCCCTACACTCCTGTACCAGCGTACCAAAATCTCTAGACGCTGCCCCAACAATCCGATATGCAATCTCCTCATTAAGTTCCCTGCAGAACTTAGCAGCCAAAAACGTAGGGGTCGGCATAGCCATCCGAAAATGTGCAAACTTGACTAATTCATTGAACTTAGCGAAGTACTCGTCCACAGACAACGAGCCCTGCACCAAACGGTCAAACTCCCCCTGCTTCCTCTCCTGAGCATCATATGGGAAATACCTCCAAAGGAAACAGTCCTCAAAGAATGGCCATGTCATGACAAGACCCTACATCTCATAAGCGTGAGAGGTGTTCATCCACCACTCATGTGTGTCTCCCTCCAACATGTAAGTCGCAAACATTAGCTTTTGCGGATCAGTACACTGCATCACCCTGAATATCTTGTCCAGGGCCTGGAGCCATCTAGCAGCAGTAATAGGATCATAAGACCCATCAAAAGAAGGTGGCTTATGCTTGTGGAAAGCATTCAGTCGGCGGTCAATCGCATCACAGTCCTCAACAGGCTCATGGTAGGTCTGCATCACCCCAGTAAGATGATTACCATCTCCCATACGGCTCTGACTATTGTCCTGTAGACTAGGTGGAGGTGGAGGTGGTGGTGGTGGTGGTGGCGGAGGGAACTGGCCCTCATTGTGGCCAGCCCTCATCTCCTCCAACATGACCCTCATCATGGTCATGTTCGCCAACCTGCTCGCCTCAAGAACATTTTCTGTGGCCTTCTGCTTTGCCTCTCGAACGGCGTCCATTATTGCCAAGTTTGCCAATCTAGCGGCCTCCTGATCGGCTAGTCTGGCCTCCTGCATCTCAGCTAATGCAGTCAGGACCGGGTCGGGTTGACCCTCATTAGTCTCCCGGTTCCTCCTAGGTTGTACCATGACTCTGCACAAGTTACGCAAGGTACACAAGGAATGAGTTGGTCAGGCCCACGCAATATGGTAACAATGCATCATCATAGCAAAACCCAACAGAGAGAACACACAAGACAGACACACAGCAAAACATCCTAAGTTATTGCAATACATAAAGGATTTCCCTAGAAAGTGCTCTGATACCATAAAATGTAACACCCGTGTATACTCGGTTTGTTGTCATGTGTATTAAGCAACGCTTAATTAAAAATGCGAAATAACTTTTTCTTTCATTCAATTATGACGTCATTATCATTAACCAAGTTGAATACTTAATTCATTTCCAAAACATTGTCTATATGTAATTGCAAATAAATAACTAAATGAAATACCCCATAATATAGATAAGTGTGTCTCTAGTCACGGAACTACAACATGTAGACCGGACATAATCTTGATAGTTTACACAACACCAAACTAAGAACAAAACATAGTAAAGGTGGCATATTGGACAACCCCCATGCTCACCAAATAAAGCGACAAGGCCCAACAGAGTCCCAACAACAACAACATAATAATAAATAAAGGACATGTCAGCATCCAAACATATCATCATAACAGCATATATATCAGCTAAGCTTCGGCCTCCTGCTGCTAGAGGTCTCAACCCCCGAGGTACCTGAACCTGAAAATGTGCCCCAAACGTGGGGTGAGATCTCTAAACAGAAATCTCAGTAAGACAAGGGGTCCTCAAGGATTTCTCCACCCCAAGCTCGCTTACATGTTCAATATAAGTTCAAAAGCAGTTTAATAATATAAGTTCCAAAATCTGTGCAATGCAGCATATAATCATGTCATGTGTGTCAACTATTCTACTGACCAGAGAAATACAGGGTTTACATGCGTCTATTACCTACATTTAGTGCAAGAAACCACTTGCACCCACCCACAGAATCACCCTATTGTATGTTTCTCACATACTTAGGCTTACCGCTTAGGTGGAACAACACATGCATATCATAAGGCATTCACAATTAACAGCTCAACAACATTTCAAATATCAATACACGAAACACATCATGCATATAAACCATCTCCCCATGGGACATGGTGGAACTAACAATGGCTAAACCGAGGACACGAAAGCTTACTATCCAAATAAGAGTCTTACCAAGCTCAAGGTCCACAAACAACACTCTCACAGTCTGTTTATACCAACAATCATATCAACAATCATAATCTATAAGCATATAAAATAAAGACAACGTTTTACTTTTACGTTTCATGTCTTTAGGCTCCTCACAAAGCCATAAGCCCTTAATCACTTTGATTCCGACTTAGATTAATTATACAAAAGTCCACATTTACCAATCATGGGTCCACAAACCTAAAATACCATTCAGTATGAACAGTACAACTATTATCCTCGAAATCCCAGAATATCTGGATATATGTCGGGGCCATATCCGGATATCCATATCCGGATATCATGTCCAGATATCATATCCGGATATCATATCCGGATATTTCGCGACAAAATGCAGTTTCTGCATTTCGTGAGATATCACTCCCAAGGTTCAACTTTTAACCCATTAGAACGTCCAAGCATGAATTTTTATTCACTTTTAGGTTCATGATCATGTCGGTTTCTTATACAACTCATATAACATAGCAAGACTCACATTTTAACATGGAAAACTCATGATCCAAGGTGATGAAGCTTACCTAAGCTTAAAACAAAGCAAGGAAGTGTTCTTGGAGCTCACACTTCAGCTTCTATGGTACTGACTTCATGATGAATGAAAATGGGTGTCAAGGTTGGCCTTTTCTTCCCAAAGGTCACCACTTGGAGCTCCCACAACCAAGGAAATAGCTCCCTGTTCCCCAAGTCACAAAGTCAGCTCACACACCCTTACTAGACAGCAACTACACTGAGAAAAGATGCAACTTTCCCACTCACAATGTTTGTTCACACACACCCAAGGTGTTTTGATGAAGAGAATGGAAGAAAAGGTGGTCAGTTGGGATTCTTTTAGGATGAGGAAGGAGATGGAAAGGTGGCTGCTCCAAAGCTCCAGCAAAAGCTATGTAGGAATGCAAATTCTGACCCAGGATCATGTGCCAAGGCCTTATATAGGTCACTTAAGTCTTAATCGCACGATATTAGCGCTAATAGCTACGCTTAGCATTTTAATCTCAAACTTTGGATTTTGAACTTAGCCATTTTTCTAGGATTTTTCATATTTTTTATTTTATTTTTCGTAGCACTTTGCCGGTATGCGCTTTTACATAGCCGGTATCAGTCCTGACACCAGTTCTCATTATTTCGACTTGAAACTTGTTTTACAAGTCCTATATATTATACTAGGAATATTCATATACTTCTTATAATTTTTCGGGATACTTCATCAGTACACACTTATACCGTGGAGCAGAACCGGCATCTGCACTTTTCGTCAGAAAAGCGACTTTCAGGATTATTAATCACTTAATATAATTATTTAAGCCTTTTCATAATTACTAAGGTCAATTATAGAATTATCTCATTAATCTCATAATTTATTAATTAAATTCCTAAATTAACGGTGCGGGTTCTTACATAACACCCCTGTTTATACCCGGTTTGTTCTCATATCATCATATTGAGCAACGCTTAATTAAAAATGCAGAGTAACTTTTTACTTTCAATCATGACGTCATTATCATTAACCGAGTTGATTATTAAATCCTTTTTCAAAACATTGTCTGTATGTAAATTGCAATAAAAGTTAAATACACTTAATAACCTCATAACATAAAACGTGTGTATCTAAATCACGAAACTACAACACGTAGTCCGGACCATAATCCTGATACAATTATACAACTCGAACCTAAATCAACAAAGTCAAGTCAATGTGGCATGGACAATCCCCATGCTCACCAAATAAGGCAACAAAGCCTAAAAGTGTCTCACATCAAATAACAAGATAATAAATGTAAAGCATGTCAGAATCCAGCACATCATCATAAAAGCATAAATCTCAACTCAGCTCCGGCCTCCTGTCGCCCGAGGTATCAACCCCCAAATTATCTGAACCTGAAAAAGTTCCCCAAACGTGGTGTGAGATCTCTAAACAGAAATCTTAGTAAGACAAGAGGTCCTCAAGGATTTCTCCACCCCAAGCTCACTTACATGTGCAATATAAGTTCTAAAAGTAGTAAAACAATATAAGTTCCAAAATCAGTGCAATGCAGCAGAATAATAATGTCATGTGTGTCAAATATTCTATTGACCAGAGAAATGCAGGGTTTACATACGTCTATTACCTACAATTAATGCAAGACACCACTTGCACCCACCCAAAATATCATTCTGTATGAACAGTACCGTTACTGTCTTGAAATTCCCAGAATATCCAGATGTATGTCGGGGCCATATCCGAATATCGTATCCGGATATCCATATCCGGATATCACCAACCCCATATTCGGATATCAATATCCGGATATTTCACGACAGAATGCAGTTCCTGCATTTCGCGAGATATCACTCCCAAAGTTCAACTTTTAACCCCATTAGAATGCCCAAGCATGCATTTTTATTCACTTTTAGGTTCATGATCATGTTAGTTACTTAAACAACTCATTAAAATGCCAAGACTCAACTTTTAAGCAAGGAAAACTCATGATCAAGGTCAGGGACATACCCAAGGCTCCAAAACAGAAGCTAGAGGTGCTCTTGGAGCTCACTTGCAGCTCCCAAAGTCTAAACAAAGCCCACGAAAATGGTGATCAAGAGTGGTTCTTCCCCTTCAAAGGTCACTCCTTGGAGCTCAAACAACCAAAAGAATGGCTCTCACACCACCAGACCAAGGAGGCAGCACCACAACTCCAAGAAATAGTGGCTGAGCACTCAGAAAAAGGCTACAACTCCTTCTCACAAGTCAAATGCACACTCACCCTAGGAGATTTAATGAAGAAACCAAGAGGAAAGGTGACCTTTTGGCTTACAAGGTGGAGAGGAAGAAGGTGGAAAGCATGGGAGGCTCAAGGTTCAGAAGAGAGGCACGTAGAGTATGAGATTTCTGACCTAGAAATCTGTGCCAAGGCTTTATATAGGCCACTTAAGTTTTAATCGCACTGCATTAGCGCTAATAGCTACGCTTAACATTTTAAACCCAAACTTTGGATTCTGAACCTATCCATTTTTCTAAGATTTTTCATATTTTTATTTTATTTTTCGCAGGTCTTTGCCGGTTCGCGCTTATACGTAGCCGGTATCAGTTCTGACGTGAGTTCTCATTATTTCGACTTGAAAATTGTTTTAATAGTCCTAAACATTATTCTAGGAATATTCATGCACTTATTATAATTTTTTGTGATACTTCATCGGTACGCATTTATACCGTGAGGCAGAACCGGTATCTGCACTTTTCATCAGAAAAGCGACTTTCAACATAATTAATCACTTACCATAACTATTTAAGTCTTTTCATAATTATTAGGGTCAATTATGGAATTACATCATTTATCTCATAATTAATTATTTAATTTCCTAATTTAACGGTGCGGGTTCTTACAGTAACCGCCCTTTATATAATGCTAATCAATTTTTTCTAATTTAATTAAGGCACAATCTCTTGTAACCCTAATTCTATGTGAACTTGAAAGAATCCTAGTTCCCCATTTGTTCGTCAAGAAAACACGCATTAAGTTCAAGAATCTAAAGATTGCATAATGGCCCTATGTCTATCCCTAGATCATAAGGATTATGATGAATTTATTACATCGAGGTTCATACACCAACATCCCTATTGTCATACAATTCCCCTAAATCAATCTACAATGAGAAAACTCATAGAAAGCATTAAACATAAATAAATTCATTCAATTATAAAAAGAAAAATTACAGAGACAATTTAATCTATAAACAAAAGAATTCAATTGGGTTCCATCTACCCTTAACTACATAAAAATCTAGCCTAGCATAATTATAACAAAGACAAAAGAAAGTAAAGAAAAACCCCTAAACTCCATTGGTATGATGGCGTAAAGAACCCTCAAAACTCCCAGCTTGTTCTTGAATTCAACCCACTCCCAATGCTCATAAGCATGAAAGACGCGCTTCTTTATCGCCAAAGTAGGATTCCTGCTTCAGAATTATCAAAAGCTCCTATGATTCCTCATAAAAATAGCTTAAATTGGTGTAAGAATCTTTGTTTGGGGCCAAAATCGCGTAATGGGCCGTAACGGGGTTGCAAACGATCGCTAAAGCTCTCTTTAGCACACTAAAACAAGACTTTCGACTCGATAAGGCCGCTAAAACACCCTTAAGTGCACTAAAGCGCCCTATTTCGACAAAAATGACATTGTTTCATATTTTGAGCTTAACTTGGGTAGTACTTGTCCGATTGATCTGATTTTGGTTTCCTTTGAAAGATAAAAGAGATATATACAACTTTCATCAAGAACACGAGACTAATTCCATCATCTTGGATACCAAAAATTGGCCGAAAGATAGCTTTTGGGATATTCTCACTAAATGATTGCTCTTTATTTATCTTTTTAAGTCCTTCAATCTTAATCATTGCTCAAATGCTCGAATTCAACTCAATTATCCTACAAAACAAGCCAAAGTCATTCACATAAGTCAATAATTCAAACTCCATGCTTTTTAATTGTAAAACCTCAGAATTCATGCTTTTGGCTGTGTAATTCATGTATATTAGCCCTAAAAATTGATAAACTAAAGGTTTATGAAGCACTATTTTCAGACACAAACATACAATTACTACAACACATTCCACGAATTAATGGAAGTGAAATTTTGAGAAATCCCTATAACTTACACTTAATAGATACCTCACTCCCTAAGTAAGTTGTTTTTTTACTCTCAAACTCCAAATTAGACTCCCTTGTTTACATGCAAGGTTGGTAATGGCTCTGAATATCATTTTTTCCCCAAGCTCCCCTCAAGGTCAAGCCGAGAGACAAAGAAAATAGTGGGAAGAAGGTGTTGTGAAATAATCTTCTAGCTTTGGTCTTGTGGTGGTGGTATTTAGAAGGAAGGAGACTTTAGAGGAGGAGTGTGGTGGGTGAAGGTGATTGTGTGAGAAATATGAAGGGAAGAGGGAGGCATGTTGGATGGAATTGACTAGACTAGTGGGGAATGAGCATGAACCAAAATACCCTCCTCCTTCTTGGTGAGTTGATAAAAGAAGAAAGGTTATTGTAGGTAATATATTTTTTATATTTGGGTCAGAAAAGGAAAGGTTGTTTATTTATTTTACCAAGGGATTGTGCTAAATTTCATTCGTCGCAAAATTGAGGGTGTAGAAAATATGTGTGTATCTGTGTGTGTATATGTGAAAGAAGGAATTCATCCTAGTCGTAAACGGAAAAACCAAACCAAAGTGAGTTTCCTTATTTGGAAGTTTAGCATTTTTTAATTAATTACTTGTCATCATGTTTGTTTTATGTTTTACTAAAATTCTTAGATACTGTTCAGCTATGAAGCACTGATACTTCAAAAACCTGACGTGTCGTGTCCGGCACTCTCGGACACTCCGACACTCCCCGACACTCCAACACACGTTATAGTAATTAAAAAAAGGTTTAAAGGTTGTGTTGCATTGAGTTTTTAGTTCCAACTATTACATTCGTTAGATTACGATTACTATTTTATTAAGTTTAATATAAATATTTGGGTTATCTTATGTTTATTTGCAAAATTTATGAATATTATAAGTTTAGATTAATTTTTTTGTTAAATTATTGAATATCAAACATAATATACACTACATAAATTAAAATTATTATTTAATATCAAAACGTGTCCTAACGTGTCGAAATCTAAATTTTTTTTTTAATTAACGTGTAGGAGTGTCGTGTTGTATCGTGTCACGTGTCCCGTATCAGTATCGGTGCTACATAGCTGCTCAGTAATGGTGTAGTTAATTAAAATACTACTACTAACTAAAGGGAGTATCCTAAGTCATTCAGAGGGAGTTATTAATGAGGGGTTTGAGTAATTTGCATGAGATTATAGGTTCAAATTGTAGTGTCAATATTATATTTAAAAAAAGAAAGAAAAGAAATCACTCTCCATTAAGCCCCAAGTAGTGAGGGTAGGGGTGATAACAATTCTTATATACACACTCTTATCCTTACTTATTTATAAAGAGATTATTTTTTAGATTTGAACCCATAATCTTTCAGTCATAAAGGAGAAATTTTAACACTGCTACATGCTAACTCTTTTGGTCATCATTGTTTAAAAAAAAGTGAGTATGCTTATTTTGAAAGCTCAACATTTTTCATTACTATTCAAAATATTTTAAGTTTGACTTGTGAATAATGTGTCAGGTCATGCTTGCTAACAAAAAAGGAAAAGAATTGCAAACAGAAGTGAGTATGCATATTTTGATTGTTCAGCATTTTCCTTTACTAAAGAATTGCAAAAAAGGAAACGAGCTGTTTTAAGGTTTGTTGTTTAAATTTCCAGGAAATGCTTGTTAATGAGAACAACAAAGAATTACAAACTGAAGTGAGTATGCTCCTTTTGAGAGTTCTACATTTTTATTACTATTGAATGAGCAGTTTTAACTTTTACTGCTAAATTTTTTAGGAAATGGTTGCTAATGAACAAAACAAGGAAATACAAATTGAAGTGAGGATACTTATTTTGACAAAAAAATGTGATATGTTATTCTTAAGGTTTGCTGCTAAATTTTTCAAGAAATGCTTGTTAAGGAAATACTGAAAGAAGAAGACACAAAGAAAACATATGTTGAACAGTTTCTGGCAGAAGCTCACTATAGCATTCTTCACATGTTTGATGGTAAACAGGGAGGCATCAAAAGGTAAGTTTTTCTATTATGTATGTGGCAGTAGAAAATATACAAAGTAAATGAAAAAAAAACTATAATCATGTTGTTTAAGACACCTATATTACAAAGATAAGAACCATCACTAGATTTAGCATTTTGTTAGGTTTTACACTTATGATTTGATTTGGATTTTCTATTTTTGGTGGTTTGACCTAGAGCTTATTTCCTTCTTCTTTTTTATCTAATTGATAACAAAAGGTGATAAGGATGGATTTCCTTGATCAATATTATTATTTATTACTCATTATGTAACAAATGCACTTACCACGTAGTTTATTCAAATATGCACACATAACACGTTGAACTTAGTTTTGGTTTTTGTATTGAACTTGGAATTTCTTGGATATATATATATATATATATATATATATATATATATATATATATGGAAAAAGTATTTCTACAGCCACTTTAGATAAGCTTATTTACAGCTGCCATTTTTAACTATGTTCTCCCGAGAGAACATAGTTATAACATTAAAGTTGCTTTTTTTTTCTCTCATCAGTTATAACATTAAAGTTGCTAGAGATGCGGGCTAAGTGAAAGAAAGAAAAAGTCCATATTCTAGACTTTTCAATTCACTTCTTCCTTTAGTAAGGAATTTTTTTCACCTCGACGGACCACAGCCCAAGTCAAAAGCTACAATAGATTCGACCACATACTTGATTGAAGGAGATTGGTAGAACTTATAGGCCTTTAGGACAGGACCGACTCTTAGCTCGTTGGAGTGCTATTTAAGATCTTGGCTTCCTAACTACTTTGAAAGGAAATACCCTAACTACGGGCAAACCCTCTTGAAAGAAAAAATTCAATCCATAGTTATGGAGCTACTCACAAGAGATACCCATGCATACTAGGAAGAAGAACCTGTTAACGAAAGAGAAATAAGAGAAAGCAAGTACACGATAGCTATAGATAGCTCTTCCATCACCCTCTCTAGCACCCTATAAGAAAGTCCTTTGCTCAAGTGCTCAAGGAAAAGATTTCGGCTTAGTCGTGAAAAGAGGAAGTCTCCCTTAGCTAGGGATCTACCATATATATCTAGTTACAATGTAAGCTGGTGAAATGCTACCTTCAATACTAGTGTTTTATGACTATCTTTCCTCCTTTTGAATGCTTTCTTTTTTAATTTAAAAAGAACCTAACATCTTAAGATCGGACGACGGAGTTGAACTCCTTTTAGTTTGAGGATTGATTCTCTATGAATAGAAAGAGAGGACTTTTCTATCTAAACTTTAGGTTGCCACCCTCAGGAAAATGGTAGGCTAATCCATTTAATTAAAGTTATGCCAATTGAAACTCGTACCAAAAAGGGAAGGCAGGAGCGGTATAAAAGGAGAAAGCCAAAAGTCTATCTTTCTCTTTCTCGATAACGGCCGGGGAACGAAGGAACTTACTGATAAAATGATTTCGGAGTTCAATCACCCGACTCAAACTCAATTCAATAGGAAGAGTCGAAGCTAGTTTTGCTATTGTTAACGTAGTGCTAAGAAGGAAAGAGAAGCTGTGAATCGATAAATGATCTTAGGGCTCAGTTTTCTTTCTGTTTTCACGAATCCCAATGGAAAGGGAAAGAAGCCCTCGCTAAGGCGGGATGGATTGCAACTGGCTTGATCAGCCGGTATTGGGGGCAGGGGAATAGCATAAAATATATATATATATATATATATATATATATATATATATATTTCAATCCTGTTTAGGAAGATCGCAGCCATAAAGAAAGGGGAAGTCTTGACGGAAATGGATTTTTCTAAAAAAGAAGAAGAATAGCTAGAAGGAATGAGGGCAAAGTCCTATCTACGAATGCTATGTGGTAGTTAGTTTTTGCTTTTCCTGTTACCGAAGTAGATAGACTCTACAAGGAACCTGGAAAAGAGGAAGAAGGACATTAGTTTGAAGTCTCGTAGTCTTCTATCCCCTCTGGAATGCTCAGTCTTGCTTCTATCTTCGTCCATTCCCCTGGGGTTAAATGTCGTCTTTTGAACACCTCCTAAAGCCGCTTCTGTAAGACCGCTTTCTTTATCTTTATCCCACTCCTTCTCTGGACTATGTCTAAACTCCAATCCACAACTAACTCGGCTCTAATGGCTTTAACTGATCATCTCTTATGTCCCGTCTATAGGAATCATCCTACCTAAGGATAGACAGTAATGATGCTATGTCCTATGCTTGTACGAAAGGATAGCTATTCAAAGCATTTTGCCAGAAAGGTTTGAGTTCCCTCCGCGCACAAGCCGTACTCAGCTACAGACAGGGTTCACCCTCCGGGCTTCTGATAACCAATGCTTCCTACGCCCTTACTAGTAAAGGGGCTCTTCGACCAAGGAGGCATTCTGGTAGGAAGGCCGACCACTACATAAGCCGCCATCAGTCCAGGAGAGAAGCAAGCTACCTTTCTTTGATCCACCTTCCCGGGCAGGGAAGAGAACGAAAATAGGCCGCGGATGGTGGTCGTGGTAGATTCGAGGATCTTACGCGGCGGAGCGAACTCCTCTATCGTGTTGCATTTCCTCTGCCGGCGTAGCTGCACCCTCTCGATCCATCGTACTGGAGCGATCCGAGAAGAACGATTAGGATCATATTCTATCCTTTCTACAATGCCCATAGACGAAGTGCTTCGTTTCAGATCAATTCTTCGCTGCAATCAAAGACCGCTTCGCTTGGTAAGAACCGAGACCTTTCGGCAGTCAACCTATGGTTACCTTACGATAGCTCAGGTTGGTTAGTCAAGTAAATGGCGGCTACAGGAAGACATACTTAATAAAGCGGTGAAGCGGTCCAGCACTAACTAAAGGATAGCCATGGCCGGCTAGCGAGCCACTAAGGAATTGGTTCTGCTTGAGAAGGGTCTACCCCAAAAAGAGTGTGTTTCTTCAGCTCTTCCCCTGCCTCTGCAGAACCTATAGGAAAGTCCAGAACAAGCTATCCAAGAATCAATCTTTTGGGAGACGACTGATCTTTTAGAACAATTAAAGCAGGTATCCAAGAAGGTCCCTTCCTTTTAGATACATATATACATAATGATAAGAAAGAGAATCCTTTCTTCTTAATAAGTCCCAATTTAAGTCCGATTTTGAAACCTTGCTTGTAAGCCCAAAGGGTTTACTAGGGAGTCATGGGATGTCATCATCATTATCTTTTTGGTGCTTTTGGTTTTAGCATAAATTATCGAATTTCTGTCTATACAGCACAAGAAAAATAGGTTAAACTATGTGGGAGCTCACTGTGAATTCTCGAGGTTTCCCAAAGATTCACGAACATCACCGGAGAGAGAAAACCCGTGTCTTTTGTCCGTTAGGTCATTCTAGATCCCATGGTTTTCCGGAGATTCACAGGCATAATTGGATTGGAGACACCCCTGAAATTAGTAGTAGCCGAACGCGCCAGGCATAAGGTAACCCGTGCATGGGGAAGGTATGGGGTGGACCAGCGAGAGGGACACATGTTCCTATGCCATAACAAGCTATAAAACTTGAGTGGACGCCAGGCACGATCGAAACATGCTATCCAAATCTCCTGAATATCCTCAACAACCAGATTTCGAGATGTACGAAATTCTTCGTGGACAATCCAAGTACCGACATATGAAGGAAATGTGGATATTGTTCATCAAACTCTTGAAGCTGGTGATGAAAACTTCTACCATTACAGAACATTCGGTCATAGCAGCCTATCTAGACAAGGTTGAAGACTTTCATACCATAAGCTTCAATGTAAAACATATATTGGCCGGACTGAGAAAAGCTGAACGACTGAAAGAAGAGGCAATACGACTTAAGACAACAGTTCTAAAACTAGACGAGAGGATAGAAAAGAAGAAAAAGTTCAAAAAAAATTCGGCGAATAAACCGATTTGAATAGAACACTCAACGCTGGCGTGGCGTTTCCGGATTTTTTTGATTAATAGGAGAGAGAAGGAGATGAGAAAACGTTCCCTATCACATACTAATAGCACCATAAGTGCAACCAGTCTGCGGAAATAGATTTGGATAGGCTTACTTAATGCTGACCGCAGAGACTTAGACCCTAAAGACCTTCTAAGCCGAGTAAGGTCCGCTTGGGAATGTCGAACCGTTTGGATAGCAAAGGAAGAATTAGGGGAATTTCATTATTGGATTGGCTTGCATACAATAAATGCTTCAAAGCATACTTTTTTAAGTATTGCAAGAAAGACTTTTTCTTAGTTCCCTGAAGAAGAGTGTCAAGTCCAATCTATAAAGGGCGTGGGCCCTTGGTCAAGGAGCTTTTCTGACAAAAAAGCAAGAACGCATCTTATGTCGGGTTAAGGCTCCACCTCATGTTGGGTTAAGGGCTTAGTAGAACCCAATTTCTTCATTTGTAGTCTAGGGCGTTGCTTGGCATTGGGCTTTAGTTAAGCATATATCCATTTCAGAATAGGATCTTTTATGTAGCCCAACTCTTTGAATTTGGATAGATCTGGAGGACAGGACCTTGGCCTTCTTGCATAGACTTGGGCTTGCTTTGATGATGGGTAGGCTTTTCGTGACAAGTGCTGTTGGGGTACCGGTTCAACCAAGTGCCCAAGCAGCAACAATAACTTAAATACGGCTGAAGACATATATTTAACCCGGGCCCAGAAAAGAATCTGACATTAAGTCCAAAGATCCGGGGTAGGGATGATTGACACGTTGATTTTAGTACCCCTACAATTATATGGTAGGTTCGTATGTTTTTGTGAAAGCTCGGCTCCTGTTATTGCTGATGTCCAGTCATCCACATTTGAATTCCTTGGAAAAGAAGGCTAACTGCTTGATTGAAAAGTATTATGAGTTTTATAATACGGGAATGAATCGCATATGTTGGTTGAGAATTGCTCGGGAATTCATTTATAGTGACTTTGCCAGGTTCTAGGGGGCTACTCTTCTTTTTTGTCAATCGAGCCGCTTTCCCTCATTCCACTCGTCCAGCCTCTTCGCGAACTTGTACAATCGATGCCACAAAGATAGTCAACTCTATTATCGAAGAAATAAGGAAACGGGCGACGATTTGGCACCAGATATCCGGAGGTGTGGAAAGAGCAGCGGTGAGAAGCGGAAAAACCATCAAAAAACGACGATTGTTCGTGAAGGTTTCCACAGAAAGACCCCTTGGTTCTGGCAAACAGATCACAATTACAGGTACCTGAGAGCATACCGATGGAATGAACGAAATACGAACAGTTAGCATAATATGGTCATAGATCTTAGGTTGTAACTTGATCATGAGCGAATTTGTTGATGTTGCACCCACGAAGTATAGAAAGTACCAAACATTGGGAACTACCCGGGGAAGAGTTAGGAACAGGAACAAGGAGAAGCGAGAACCACTTAAATAGAGGAATCGATTGTATTTCCTCCTTTGTTCCCCATAGCAACTGGGGATCAAAAAGCACCAAATTTGATGACTTATTAAGGGAAAGACGAAGTAAGAACATGCTATTGAAGACGTTGCAACATATGTCGGGGAGGCCTCCGTTGATTGTGTACAAACAAAATACGAGTCCAAAGACAGGGTAAGAAAGGGTTTAGCTAATGGAGATATTAACTCTTCCGGGAACCAGTAACGCGTAAACCATGTCAAACCAAGACCGATCAATATCCGAACGGAACGGATTCGAACTTCTCCTATAATAGTTTCCGGTGCGAAATGAAATTCATACATAGGATATATATGAGTAATTCAAAGGATAAATATAAATCTTTGATAGGATTAAGGTAGCGGTAGTATATTGGAAGAGGAACTAGCTTTGACACTTTCGCAATCTGATTTGAAGTGCGAAAGCTCTTTCAAAGAATAGCTGTTAGATAAGAGATAGATCTTACGTAAGCCAAAGGCTATTTAAAGAGCTTCTATTTCACCAACTGCATCTACACATTCACCAAAAAGAACTGGAACCGGGTAGACATGAAGTAAAGTAATAGCCCCCACGACAATTATCATTGCCTTCACCACCAACTACTCGTACTCCCATACCGGTAACACCAGTCAAGAAGGTAAGGCAGATTCTATAGCTGCTGATTCTAGCACACCGGAAACCCTCACAGTAAGAGTGGATAGGCTTACACCGGTTAATTGAAGACTTTACCACCATTCTCGATGCAGCGGGAACGCTCACTCGCACCAACGGATACTGTCACAGCTAATTGAAGTGCTAGTCTAGCAACTGTGGTTAGTGATTCAATTGCCAGTCTTCTACCATCGGTTATAAGACCCAGATCTCCTCAACGCAGACGCTCTTGGCATAGAACTTTCCGCTCTTGGTCTTATCGGTGCTTTAGCCATATCTGTTGTTTGCCTTTGCCTACCTGCTGTTGGTGTAAGCGTAACCGGTGTTACTGCTATCGAATCAGCTCTTGGGAATCTCATAGGTAAAAGCCAATGCTGATGGTTCAGGAAGTGAATCAGAAGAGGTTGTTCAAAAAGGGATTGACCTAAGGGAAGGAATGGCAATTGGTCTTTCATTTGCTGTGAAATCATCCGCTGCTGGCAATGCAATAGAAGTAGAAGCTCTTGATGCAATATCCCTTGCTTGAGTAAGCAGTGCTATTGCTAACATTGGTTTTTCTCTTCCTTCTGTGGGATTTGGCCTGAAAACAAGCCTATTCATGCCATCAATGCCATTCGAGGTGATAAGTTAAATTCTAAATCGAAACTTTCATTTTTTCGTAGAAGGGAATCTGACTTGCTGCCAAAAGAACGGGGCAGGATGCGCTTACTTTCTTTCTTAATCTCCTTTCCTTACCCATAGGTAAAAGGCTCTCTCGATCCCCTTCTCCTCATGCCCTTTTAAAAGGGTTTAGGCTACTTTTTTTTTTTTCCCGAAGCTTGACACGATGGGGGATGAGAAGGGTTTACACCATTGACTTGAAAAGGCTATCTAGTCTCGTAGCCCCAATCTAAAGAGTCGGTGTCATTCCCTGCCCCGAAAGCTTATTAATGAGTGAAGGCTGCTGCGCTAAGGCTTTGCTGTAGGCAGCTCGTGCGCGCTGGAGGAAGTTTAGTTGAGCAGTGGTAGCATCCAACTCAGCTTGCAGGGTTATGTTGTCGTTCTGGAGCTCTTCCATTTCCTTGGCGGACTTTGACTTAGTTGGAAAACTAAAAAGCTGTGGCACTTCTGACTTTATATGAGGAGGAGGTTGAATCAATAGCAATAGTAGACACGCTACGATCTTTGTCTCTTTGCTAGACATGAGCAGTACAGAAAGCATCTCATGCCATGGTTCTTGTGAAAGAATAGGCTGCAAGTTAGAGTGATAGAATGAGCTCAGCTGTGAATGCTGCCGATGCCGTTGTGCTGTGCGTCTTGTCTTTCCCGACGAAAGTGATGCCGATTCAGCCTGTGTGGCCTGGTGCGGTTCAGCCTGGGGCAAGGTGCGTAGCCTTAGATTGAGAATACCTATTCTGGTCTTAAGTTGCTTACTCCTTTTCATACGACCCGAGGTACAAAGTGTCTCTTCTGCATTTGACCTGAGACTGGGAGTTGAACTCTATCGATACGGCTAGGAAGAGGAAGGAAAGAAGCATGTAAGCTCATTTTCCCAAGGAGAGGAAACTAAACTCAAAAGGAGGAGTTCCTATCTCCATAATAGGAGAAATTCCAATGTTATCAAAAGTGGATCTATCGATCCGAACCCCCAGCCCCATTGAATCTGATAAGAACAAATCATAAGCCCGGGGTCCCCCCTCCCTTATCCAGCAGGGTACTGTCAAACTGCTTATCTCTAAAAAAAGTCTAACCTCCTCGCCCTCATTGCCGCAGCACCTGTGAAAGTGGCAGCAAGAACCAAAGCAACTACAAGAATAGCCAAAGCAACCAAGGACTTATCGTCCGGAAGACCATACATAGTGAGATTCCCTTCGTCCTTACCCACAGTTGCGGGTATATATGTCTTGCCCTGCAGCCCGATCTCTAACTCGATAGTTTAGTTAAAGAATTCCGATTAAGTCAATCCCTTCACCTCCGACTGATTTACCTATGATCTTCTAAATCATCCTTCCGAGGCGGGGCCAATAATAAGACTGCTGCAGAAAGGCAAGTCTCTCGCCAACCCCTTTCTGTCCTCCTATCCGATAAGCATGTGCTTCCCGTGCTGATCCCGCCCACCGACTGGAATACAAAGCTTGGCTCGAATGAAAATTCACGAGATTTGAGTCATTGCCCCGAATCAACCCTCGGCATCCTCTCATCTTTATTAGACTCCCTTAGTAGGATTAGTTAAAAATGGTAGCTGTAGATAAGCTTATCTAAAGTGACTGTAGAAATGTTTATCCATATATATATATATATATCTATATATATATATATAGGATCAGGATCATTTTACACCAATGTAAGTTACACTTTCAATCTTGTCTGTTGATCCCACTTATATCTAAGGGCTCAAATTTTTTGGTAATGTGAGCCATTGGATACAAATGGATCAATGGTCAAGATTGAGTGTAAGACTTCTAACACTTACACTAGAGTAAGAATATCCTGCCTATATATATATATATATATATATATATATATATATATATATGGGTCAAGATCATTTTACACCAGTGTAAATTACACTCTCAATCTTGTCCGTTGATCCCACTTATATCTAAGGGCTCTAATTTTTTAGTAATGTGAGCCATTGGATACAAGTGGATCAATGGTCAAGATTGAGTGTAAGACTTCTAACTCTTATACCGGTGTAAGAATATCCTACCCCACATATATATATATATATATATATATATATATAGGAAAATATTTTCTCATGTTGTGATCCTTCGATTTGCGTGTAAAATTTTTCTTTTTTTTCTCTTTTTTTAATAAGTGTGGGTCCACAACTAGTTGAGTTACAACATGAGAAAATCAAATCCAATATATATATATGTGTGTGTGGGAGGGTTATATTTAAAAACTTTTTGTTTACAAACTACACTATACTCCCGGAAGTACATTAGGTTATACCTAGTGTACTTCCGGGAGTACATATTGTAATTTGAAAAAATTATAAACGGATCCTTCCCCATATATATATATATATATATATATATATATATATATATATATATATATATATATATATATATATGCCTTAAAACGACATCATTTTGGGATTTAGAATAAAAAATAAAAGATATTTTAAAATTTTTACTTTTATCATGTATTAAGAATTTTGGCAAAATATCGTTAGTTTTTTCATCTAAATCCCAAAACGGCATTGTTGGTTGGGATTGAAAAAAAATTACCGGTGTTTTATTTATGAGTTTTATTATTCTTATGTTGAAATAGATAGGTTATCTCATGTCATAGAGATAAATTTGTGGGCTCCACCACCTGAAAAAAAAAGGTGACACGGTTATCGAAGAAAGTGTAGGAGAAAAAACTTATATCATGTAGCATGAGAAATTGAAAATATATATAATATATATATATATATATATATATATATAGGTGATACACCTAAGGATTGGTGCATCATATAAAACTACGTCGTTTTATAATGTAAAAGCATTAAATATGAATAATAACCATACAAAGGTGGAAATAAATATAAAACATTAAAATGGGGAATCATAACCATACAAAGTTGGAAATAAATATAATATTTTTATTTTCTACAATTAATCTTAAATGTGAGAAATGCACCAATGCTTATATGCAGTCACATTATAAATCATTTTTTCATATATATATATATATATATATATATATGTATACATATATATATATATATATATATATATGTATAGTATGTATAGACTATTTTTCTTACGAGAACTAAGAGACTTTTAATTTTATTAGTTGATGTAGTTTGATTGGAAGACATACGGTCTAATATTTGATCTTAAAATTTTATATTCAATAAGAACGAAAGTAATTTGAATTCAATGATTGTTTGTTGAATTAAAGTTCTATTCCAATTTGGTAATGAATGGTTTTGGATCTTCGGTATGATGTCAATAGTTAAAATAATATTGAAATTTTATATAACCAATAGAACATTAGATCGTTAGGTATGGACTAAAATCGAAACATTATTATGGTCATAAAGAGTTTATCGATGTCAGAATATTATTTACTGTTTTTCTTACAGGTTTCTCGATCCTATTTAAATTTGATCAGTCATATAATTATTATTTAATACACATTAGTTTTTTTTTCTTTAGTTTACATGCACGGGCATCACATTAATGTATGACAATCAACAAAGAGTTCATTCAGTATTTGGAGACATATAGAGACTCCTATATATATATGCTTGCTGTAAATTGTTGGATTTATTTATTTAAATTATTCAAATTTATTCTATTATATTTATTACAATTATGTATTGTCTTTGGGTAGCTGATTTGTGTTCCTACTTTTGCTATACCGCAAGTTATTGATTAACTAACACTTTTGACTCACTCAGTTGTTTTTAATGTTTTTGGAAAAAATAGGCGTTAGCGGAGCGGATTCGTCGTACGCAAAATGGGATTGATTCAACTCTTGAATTTTCAGCATTCTGTTTGTGTTGAAACATTATTTCAACTATTGGACTTAAACTGGATTTGGATATTTCACATTGCTGACTTGTTTGTTATCCTTGATTTGTGAATGTTGAATTTATTGTGGTTTGTTTGACACAATTCAATATTTAAGCTATGTGATTGAATATGGTATACTTTAATTTCATTGCGTGATGTTAAAAGTAACCCATAAAGAGGGGATCGAAAATCGCAACAATACATACCGAAATTGCTATGATTATTGATTATCGAGTTTTGAAGTTTGAGTGCATGAATTTAGTGTTGGGATTATAAACCTTGCCTTTTAGGACAATACGAAATCTTTTCTATGCAATTTATGTTGATTATGTTTTCTAGTGATGATAGATATAATTTCTGAGATATATAAAACCAGTCAGATTTCTATGCAATTTATGTTGATTATGTTTTCGGTGAGTGATGATAGATATAATTTCTATACAACTTGCATGAACCTCAACCAGTCCACCTCCCCGTCCAGTCAAACGCAAGCGATATATAGGATTGAAAAGACTATATTTTTCGCAGTGTAACCTGAAGTCATGGAAAAAGTCTTTTAATTTTCTGAGCGTTAGGTCTTTCAGTTTTTGCGCTGCAAACCGTGTAAAGGTTTGCACCGTCTATGTGCATTTTAAATACACAATCGAATTCAAATGATGGTAGCTCAGTTGGCATATGGAAGCTGAGCAGGTGAGGTAAGAGCATGTATTATTTAATCTTCATCGATACCATCTTTGTGAGGAGTTTAAAGCCTTAATACTAGTCAGACCCCAAATAGAATTGTCACACGTGGTTTATCCAAAAAAATGCACAAGTGAGAAGATATGTTTTTCCCTTGTGTCTTTTGAATTAGACCCTGTGAACATACAACCATTTTCTCATACTTTCTTTATCACTTGTGCCTTCATATTTCTTGAGTTTTCCTTTTCTCGGGAATGTTTGACTAAAGGTTTTTCTCTGCATCGTCCTCTTGTGTGGTGACACGAAGATACTTTCTTACATTCTCTCTGTTTCCTTTCAAACCACATTACTAGTACCTTCTCCTTCCCTTTTTTTTTTTTCTTCTTCTTTTGAAAAAATTACGGCTATGGCCGGTAGGATCAACTTGTAAACCCCTTTGCTAATTAAAACAAAAAACAATATATTTGTCGACAAAGCAAGATAAGTTATCCCACACCTTATTGATTTTTTCTTTCCATGAAATCTCCTTTTCTGATTTCTATAACCATTGGATATCTTCAGACATCCTTAAATTTCATCATACTCTTGGTCCAAAACAGAGAACCCCCCAAATCAAAAGTCATAGATGAACAAGGGTAGATTACATATTATCTTCCTCTTAGGCACTAGACGGAGAAAATAATGTTTCTAACCATTGAACAACCCATTTCTGTAGTAGAAATGGACCCAAAACAAGATTAGTACACACTAGCCAGCAATAGTTACTTTTGATATCAATAGCTTCTGCTCAACATATAATAAGAGGTACAAAAAAAGTGATTAAAAAAAGGAACAATAAGAGAAAGAAAGTTTGACCTTTAGGGAGCCGAATTCCAAACAATTGCATGCTGATTTCCTGCACTTATGTTGTGCAAATTTGTAGAGATCTACACAAATGCTTGTGAGCTAGACTCTTCTACCTCAACTCTTTGTGTGTTAACAAACCATTGCATTGAATCCAAACTCGCATATGTAGATCTTGCCAGATGAGGTAAATGAGCATAATTGCTTGAGTACTTCTCTAAGATTTTCAATCTATCCTTACGGATCTTCTTGTATTTCAATTTTTACTTATACTCATGCATCACTCATTTCATCAATACCCCCTGTGTTGAGACAAGGTGTAGCAACTCAAAAGGTCTATGACATTGCTTTTGTTTATATGTACGTGTGCCACTGTTATTGCATTTTGGAATATGGATCGAATGACTGTATACCTTTTGTTAACATTGAAATTATTTACGATGTTTACAATATGATTAAATGTAAAATCTTATGATTGTCTATGAAATGTGTATGGACACAGAGTTAAGGTATAGAGGATTAGCTGGTCACCAAAGTGGCAAAATTCTTAAGAATTGTTCTTAACTCCAAACATTATAGATGTGTTTTCAATTACCCATGATTGTGATGCTATGAATAGTATTAAAAAAATATTATTGTTTATGTTGTGGGTGTATTGAAGTTCGTTATTGTATGACAATTAGGGATCAACCCAAAGGATGATTATTTGTTTTATAACAATGAACATGAACGTTGATATTGTTGGTACACTTCTGGTTTTATTTAGACATCCAATGATGGTAAATATTTCTAGTTGGGGTAAGCTTCATTGTCGAATTATATGAAATTTTTATAGCATTATTATTGTTGACTGATGAATGTTGAATGTTGATGGATCCCCAAAGGTGAACATTAATATGCATTTAAGAAGTATGTCTGAAATTATGAAGCATGTTAATATATATTAGATTCAAAGCATTGATGTTTTCTATTGCTTGCAGTACAAATTGCCTTGTGATATGCCTCTGGCAAATGTAGTTTTCTAAGCTGAAATTGATAAGAATTGAGACATAAAAGAACAATTTAAATACATATTTGCTTATTTTATTGATTCTTTCCATGGCAATGATATTTCTCACCTATTGGTTGTGTTTATACAGGTAAAAGAAGTGAAAATTACAAAATTGTAAAAAGCTTGTTGACGCGACTCCACACGGATGAAGCACAGTACAAATTCCAGCAAGTTGGCGCAAATTGGCGCCACACTGGCGCCAACCCGCGCCAGTTTACGAAGTTTGCAGCGGTGTCATTGAAGTGGCGCAAGTTGGCGCCACATTAGCGCCAACCTGCGCCGATGTGCAAATACAGATGAAGCATGGTACGAATTCCAGAGACATGGCGCCAACTGGCGCCAAATCGGTGCCAAGTCGTGCCACTTTGCGAGAAGTTCAAGACCGTCTTTTGTAATTCAGATAGAAGCGTGGCGCGAGTTGGCGCCACACCGGCGCCAACCCGCGCCGGTTTGCGGAAAAAATTACACCGTGTTATCTGAAGGGCAGTTTTGGAAGAGTGAAAGAGACGTATAAATAGGAGGCTCGTGACAGAATTAGGGATGCATCCTATTCCATTCAGAAAAGAGCCGACGGTGGTGCTCAGAGAGAGTCTTGCAAAGATCCATTTCATCTTCTTCCCTTTCATTTATCAGTTTATGTTGAATATTGGTTTTTTAGCCATGATAATGGTTGGCTAGTTCTTTTTATTATAGTTAGGGTCACGAACTTTATGTGATCCCTTGTTACAACGGATTGGTTTATGATTATTCGTTTATAAAATTATCTTTATCTCTACCCTTTGCATATTTTATATCTTCTTTATTAGAATTGATCAATCTAATAGTTGATGATAGTCTGAGGGTTAGAACCCTAAATAGGAATATTGGGGTTTTGATCTTGAAAGAGGGTAGGGTAATAATTTATATGCATGCTAGGAATAGATCTATATTTAATTGCAGATGCTTAAATTATTGAGTTCATTGCTTAATGCCATGAGGAACATTGGAAGGAATTGGGGTTCCAATTGGGATTAAAGGGTTAACCTTGCAAGGAATTAAGGGTTAACTATTAATTTTTTTAGATAATAATTTATCTAAGTAATTATATAAATGAGTATTGTAAATCAATCAAGAGTAAGAAGTGGGAATCATATGGTGAGTGCACTCTAGCTACAATGTTTTTCTCATATTTTTACAAAATCAATTCTCATTTTTATTGTTATTATTCAATACAAAAATCCCAAAAATACGTTCTTTACTTTTAGTTCTTATTTTTACTCTAATCAACAACAATTTTCACACACCTATTTGAGTTCCTCCATTCTTAAAAGGATAATTATTTGATATTCAGTCCCAATCCCTGTGGAGACGATACTTTTATTATCACTGTATTACTTGTGCGATCGGTATACTTGCCGGTGAGCATCAAGTTTTTGGCGCCGTTGCCGGGGATTGACGTTTCTTATATCAATTAATTTTGATTTTTAAGATTGGATTTTTTTTTTAATTTTTGTGATTCTTGAACAGTGCTACTAATCTCTTTTCTGAGTTGTATGCGAGGTAAACTTCCAGAATTTCCACTTGATTTGGAGATTACAAAAATTGAAAAGAGAAACATAAAACTTGCTCGGAAGAAGCTTGCATTCAATGAGTTAGGAATTCTGTCTGAAGAAGCACACACCATGGCAGGAAACAATGAAGCGGGTAATCCACTCATGGATACCATTCAGACTCCATCTTTTAACAGGCCCAATTCGAGTATTGTTCATCCTGAAGTTGCCAACAACAATTGGGAGCTCAAGTTTGCCAATATTCAATTGGTGGAGAGAGCTCAGTTTGGTGGAGAGGAGGATAAAGACCCTCACAGGTTCATAGACATATTCCTGATGATCTGTGACTCGACCAAACATCCTCAGGTGTCCAATGATGCAATCCGGTTGAGGTTATTTCTTTTTGCCCTTAAGGGAAAAGCTCTCAATTGGTTGGAAAGGCAGCCTGCAAGAAGCATTCCTACATGGGAAGATTTATCACACAAGTTCTTTGTTGAGTTCTTCTCAATGGAGAGATACAACCAAATGGTGAATGATATCACCAATTTCACTCAAGCTGAGGGTGAAACTATGTGTGCAGTGTAACAGCCCGTGTTAACCCGGATTGTTAACATACTATTGTATTAAGCCACGCTTAATTAAAATGCGGAATAACTTTTTCTTTAATTCAATTATGATGTCATTAATCTTAGCCACGATTACTTAATCAATAAAAATACTGCCTGTATGTAAATTGCAAGACAACTTTTACCTCATATATAAATGTAAGGTGTGTTTCTATGTCACAGGACTATAACACATAGCCTGTACCAAAATCCTGATACTTTAATACAACTTTAAAGAAAGAAGACAATAACCAGTCTATGTGGCATGGACAAACCCCATGCTCCCAAATAAGGCAACAATGGCCAAAATCAGTCTCAACATAATAATAACTGAAAACATAAACAACAGTCAATAACCAGCATCCAATATGTCAGCATAACACAGATAAGTCTAACTCAACTCTGGCCTCCTGCCACCTGAGCCATCAACATTACCTGAACCTGAAATAAGCGTCCCCAAACGTGGGGTGAGATCTCTAAACAAGAAATCTCAGTAAGACAAGGGGTCCTCAAGGATCTTCCACCCCAAGCTCACTTACATGTGCAATATAAGTTCAAAAGCAATATTTCCAATATTAGTTCCAAAACTATGCAGTGCAACAGATATTCGTGCCATGTGTGTTTATACAATCTACTGGCCAGAGAAATGTAGGAATACGTCTAAACCCACATGAGTACAAGGAACACCGCTTGCACCTCACCCACAGCCTCACCTTATCGTATGTACTACATACTCAGGCTTACCGTAAAGGTGGACACCACATGCATATCATAAAGGCACATTGCATATAACAGCTCAACAGCATATCCAAATATCAAAGCATGTAACACAGCATGCATATAACCATATCCCCATGGGACATGGTGGAACCACAACATGGCTAAACCGAGGACACGAAAGCTTACCTTGCAAGCAATCAATCCAAGCCAAGAGTCCAACCACTCTCAAGTCCGAACACAACAATATCACAATCTGTTATGGGCCAATAATATATCATTAATTATGCATCACAAGCATACTACTTAAAGACTACGCCTTTCCTTTACGTTTTACGTCTTAAGGCTTCCAATAAAGCCATAAGCCCTTAATCATGTGATTCTGACTTAGTTCATTAATTACAGAAGTTCAACTTCCTTAATCTAGGGTCCACAAACCCCCAATAGCCTATTGTTCACACAGCACAGCTATTGTTCTGCGAAATCCCAGAATATCCAGATATTTCAAGGGACATATCCGGATATGCAATATCCGGATATCACACTGACCATATCCTGATACCATATCCGGATATCTGTTCGACAAATATTCGGATATCTCATGACATAATGCAGTTTCTGCATTTCGTGAATATCCAGTCCAAAGGCTCCAACTTTAACCGATTATAGACACTTAAACATGCATTTCTAGGTGTGTTTAACATTCCCCACCCTTAAGTTATCAACTTAATTAAATACATGCATCAAGGTTCCATTTTTAAGCATCTAACTTTTGATTATGGTTGGTGTAACTTACCAAAGCTCAAAAACAGAATGGAAAGTGCTCTTAGAGCTCTCCAACAGCTCCTCAACCCAGGCCACATAAAGGTGTACGAAGATGGTGCTCAAGACTTGATCTTTCTACTCAAAGGTTGCTTCTTTAAGCAACAAGATACTCACACCAAGCTCATACCACCCAAACAACCTAAGATAGCCCTTTACCCAGTCAAAACAGAAGCTGGCCAACCACATCAGCCCTTTCACCCACACAAAAGGTCTTCCTCACACACTCAAAGTCTTTAGTGAAGAACAATAGAGAAAGGTGATCAAAATGGTGGTTTCCCAAGCAAGGAAGAGGGTGGAAGCATGGAAAACACAAGCTGCAGCCCACACTCACGTAGAGGAGAAAAGAGACCTAGGGTTTTGTGCCCATACTAATGAATATATAGGCCATTGATCATTTAACGCGCAGTATTAGCCTTAATAGCAACGCAAAAGATCTTGATCCCAAACTTTGGAATATAAACCTACAAATTTTTCTAAGATTTGTCATATTTTTATTTTATTTTTCGGAGCACCTTTCTGGTACGCGCTTTTCCATAGCCAGTATCAGTTCTGGCATCAGATCACATCATTTTGACTTGAAACTTGTTTTACCAGTCCTACATAATATTATAGTAATTATCATGCACTCTTTATAATTTTCCAGGATACTTTTCCGGTACGCATTTATACCGGGTAGCAGAACCGGTATCTGCACTTTTCTTCCGAAAAGCGACTTTCAGCATTCTTACCCACTAATTATAATTATTAAAGCCTCATAATAATTATTAGGGCCAATTACGGAATTATTTCCTAATTATCATAATTAATTCATTAATTACCTTAATTAGCGGTGCGGGTTCTTACATGCAGCATGGAACAGATTTAAAGATTTAATGAGGAGATGTCCTCATTATACCATGACTACTGGTAATCAGGTGAGAGTCTTCTTCAATGGTTGTAAACCTGAAATTCGGATGGTATTGAATGGTGCAGCAGGTGGCAGTATTAAATCTTTGTGGGCAAATGAGACTCTTGAGCTGATTGAAAGAATGGATGCTAACAAAAATGAAGGTTTGTCAGCCAAGCCTAAGAGAGGTATTCTTCAGCTAGATGGAAATGATGTGGTGTTAGCTGAAAATAAATTATTATCTCAGCAAATGGCAAATTTGACTTCAAGGCTTGATAAGATGCGGCTTTCTAGTGTTCAAGCTCAAACTGCTGCTGTTGTTTGTGAATATTGCAAAGACAATCATGAATCTAATGAATGTCCTTCTTTGTTGTCTATCGATCCTCCTCAACAAGTGCAAGTGAATGGGGTTTGGTATGAACAGAAGCCCCAACAAATTTTTTCCAGAAATCAGGATTTTAATTCTGGTAGCAATTTTCAGAGGAGAGGTCAAGGATGTGGTCTTGACTATAGTTCTAACAATTATCTGCAACCTCCACCAATCCAAACAAAGGAACCTTCTGAATTGGAGAAGTTAGTAGGACAAATTGCTCAAAATTCTAGTGCTTTCATGGAGGAGACTAGAGCCAACACCAAAAATACAAATGCATCTATCAAGAATTTGGAGAATCAGATTGGCCAACTGGCTAAGCAAATTGCTGATAGAACTCCAGGAACTTTTCCTAGTGACCCAGTTACTAATCTGAAGGAAGATTGTATGGCCATCACAACTAGAAGTGGTAAAATACTTCCATCTCCTGAGGTTGAAGAGAAGCTAAATACTGCAGGTGAGCCTGAAAAAGAAATTGAAAACCTGCTGAAGTGGTGAAGCCAGTTGAAAAGAAGATATTTGAGTTGAGTCCTGAATATATGAGAGCCATGGCACCTTATCCTGAAAGATTCAAGCAGGATGCTCAAAAGCAGCATTATGCTAGGTTCTTCGATATTTTCAAAAAGCTTCACATTAATATTTCATTTGCTGAAGCCTTGGCTAATATGCCCAATTATGCCAAGTTTATGAAGGACCTCTTATCAAGAAAACACAAGCTGCAAGAATGCCAAACGGTGACACTCACTGAGGAGTGTAGTGCTATTATTACAAAGAAGTTCCCTCCTAAGCGTCATGATCCAGGGAGTTTTAATATTCCTATTGCCATTGGAAACAAAAATGTTGGCAAAGCTTTGTGTGATCTTGGGGAAATTATAAATTTGATGCCCTTGTCCGTGTATAGATCTTTAGGGATATCTGAGCTCAAACCTACTATGGTTTCCTTGCAACTTGCTGACAAATCTTTAAGGAAACCCAGTGGAATAATTGAAGATGTCCTAGTGAAAGTGGACAAGTTCATCTTCCCAGCAGATTTTGTAGTGTTGGACATGGAAGGGGGAACTGAAATGCCTCTTTTGCTGGGTAGACCTTTCTTGGCCACTGCTCGGGCCATGATTGATGTTGAGAACGGGAAGCTTGAGTTAAGGATGAATGATGAGACCATCACCATCAACGTCTTTGACTCTATAAAACAATCTTCTGGCAAAGGCGATGGTTTTAAACTTGATGTTTTAGAGCAAGTGGGGAAAGAAGAAAAATCTTCTAGTCAAGAGCTTGATGAAGAACTTGAGGCGCATGAGATTATTCCTGTTAAGGAAGAAAAATGTAGCGTTTGAGGTTCTTGAAAAGAAAGATGATGACAAAGAAGATGGTGCCACAAAAGTGGAGTTGAAGGAGCTTCCTGAAACTCTAAAAGATATCTTCTTGGGTGATACGGATACGTACCCTGTTATCATTAACAAAGAATTACCTTGTTTCCATACCCACAAAATCTTTAATGAGGATGATGTCAAACATGTGAGGAAACCTCAAAGGAGGCGTAATCCTACAAGGAAGAAGGTAATGACAAAGGAAGTGGTGAAACTCTTTGATACTGGTTGGAGGATGTTTGTGGATCACCGGAGGTTGAAGGCCGCAAAAAGGAGAATCTTTGAGAAGAGACATTGCGACTCTATTTCTCAAAGAAAAAATACTTCAAAGAGTTCCTCACATGGCTTCACAGTGAGAATCAAATCTGGAAATGGTGGTTTCATGCACCAAGGCATCCAGTACCACCAGATCCTCCATTTGCTGAGTCATCCCATGTTGCTGAGGGGGATGACATGGAAGATTGATTAAACCTCCTTGCTGACGGATATTTACTGTATATTAGTTTATTTCTCTTTTTAGTACTTTTTGCTATTTTATTATGACCATAAGTTGATATTACGGTCATTTAGTTGTTCTGAGTTGGTATATTTCCCAAACACTCTTATGCTTATTTGAGTGCATTATAGTTTTTCCTATATGCTGCTGTTTGTTCCGTGGTGCAGTTTTTTCATCCATCTTTTGGTTTGACTATTGCTGGGGACAACAATTCTTTAAATCTGGGAATAGTGGGCTTTAGGAAAGCACCCTGGAACTGCAGTTCTTCTATCAAGGGAGATATTCTAAACTCTTTTAATTTTTAATTTTAGTTAGTTATTTTGTGTTGCTCTTACATTAAAATAAAAAATAAAAAAATTATGGAAACATATTTCTTAAGCAATTCTCAGGTTTAAATGTGCTTATCTAGTTAATGTGCTTGACTAAATTCTTGGAAGTATATTGTATGACATTTTGGCATGACATTGCATAGATATAATTGGATTACATGATTGCTGGTTTGTCTGATCTAATGTTGTGAAATTCTGATAATGTCTGAGGTCAATTTTCTTGAGTCTATATTGATACCATAGCTGCGAGGTTTGAGCTTAAACACTGAATTTTCTTGTTGAGAGACCTCACTGTTGTAATTAATTCCCAAAATTCTGTGGGAATGTTAGTGGAGCAAAACCATTGAGTTGAATGTGTTAAAGTGTAATAATATCAGCTTTTCAATCTCATTGTTGTTTGAGCTACTATCCATATATTCCTACCCTTTAACTTGGCATAGTTACAACCTGTGAAGTCCTTTTGATCAATTAATGCATGTGTTCGATTCTTCATTTTTAAGAATTTTGAGAATAAGATCAAGCCTATTGTAAGAACCCGCACAGTTAATTAAAGAAGTTGATTAATTAATTAAGAGAATTTAGGAAATAATTCCATAATTGACCCTAATAACTATTATGAGGTTTAAATAATATTGGTAAGTGATTAAGAATGCTAAAGTCGCTTTTTCTGACGAAAAGTACAGATACCGGTTCTGCTACTCGGTATAAATGCGTACCGATGAATTATCCCGAAAAATTATAATAAGTGCATGAATATTCCTAGAATAATATGTATGTCTAGTAAAACAAGTTTCAGGTCAAAATAATGAGAACTGGTGCCAGAACTGATATTGGCTATGGAAAAGCGCGTATCGAAAAGTTGCTGCGAAAAATAAAATAAAAATATGATAAATCTTAGAAAAATGAGTAGGATCAGATTCCAAAGTTTGAGATTAAAATGCTAACCGTAGCAATTAGCGCTAATACTGTGTGTTTAATCTTAATTGAGCTATAAATACTCACTTTGGCTCAAAACCCTAGGTATTTTATAATTCCTGCGTGAGTGGTGGCTGACCAGCTCCTTCATCCACTGTTCCATTGCTGGTCTCCCTCCCTTTTGTGAGCCAAGATACCATTTTTCTTCCTCGTCCCTTCACCTAAACTCTCTAGCTTGTGGGAGTTGGTCTTGTGCGGGTGTGGAGTGTATCATTCTGAGTTTGTAGCCTCTGTGGTAAGGTGAAGTTGCTGACTTTGGATTGTCTTCTTGGGTTTGGTTTATGTGACCTTGTTCTTGGCTTCTTGAGCTTCAAGAAGCCACCTCTTGGCATAAAGGGTCAAGCTTGAAGTATATTTTCGTAGCCTTGTGAAGTCAGAACATTGGTGTTGTGTTGGAGGCTTTCTTTCTGTTTCATTTTCGGAGTTTTGAAGCCTTGGAGGTATATATGATCACCTCTTTGTCATTTTGAGGTTTTAAGCTTGTCTAACCGGTTAAATAGTAAAACTTGGATCATTTAAGTAAATAAATATGTTTCTGAGTTCTTAACATAATAAGTAATATCTGTTTAGGGAGTCATTGGACTCCCAATCACGTTTGGACTTTCAAAATGGTGTTTATGCAGAAGAGAGTTCGTATTTCTCCATTCTGGTGAAGAAGTATTCGAATACTTTTCGTGTAGTATTCGAATACTTGTTCACTGGTAGTCGAATACTCCTTGCTAGAGTATTGGAATACTTTTCTGGGAAGAAAAGTATTCGAATACCTTTGAAGAAGTATTCGAATACTGGAGAGTATTCGAATACAATGAGTTTTGGTATTCAGATACTGTGGTATTCGGATACTTGGAGTGTTGGTATTTGAAGACCTTGTGGTATTCGAATACTTTAGTTAAAGTAATCGAATACTTTCTGGAGACTTGGAGTATTCAAATACTCATCGAGGGGTATTCGAATACCTTCTGCAGAAAATGCATAAAATGACTTAAAACGAGATGGAAAGTCTTAATCACTTAATGTAACCTTGAGTAATGGTTATTAATGATGAATTACTGTATAAACAGATTGTTATTGAGCTGTGTTGTGGGCTTTGAGCTTGTGTGGACTCTTGGCTTGGATAGTAAGCTTGCAAGGTAAGCTTTCGTGTCCTCGGTTTAGCCATTGTCGGTTCCACCATGTCCCATGGGGTATGGTTTATATGCATGATGTGGTTTTCATGTGTTATTTATGAAATGCTATGGAGCTGTTTAAGTGCAATCTCTTATAATATGTATGTGGTGTTACGCCTAGACATGAGGCCAAGGGGTGGTCCTGTAGGCGGGTTTAGCAAGGGCTGGTACTGTGTGGGTAATAGACGTATTCCTACACTCTTTTCTGATCAGTAGAATAGTTATAACACACATGTCATGATTATCTGTTGCATTGCACTATTTTGGAACTTATATTTGCACATGTAAGTGAGCTTGGAGTGGAAGATCCTTGAGGACCCCTTGTCTTACCGAGATTTCTTGTTTAGAGATCTCACCCCACGTTTGGGGACGCTTATTTCAGGTTCATGTAACTTGGGGGCTGATGCCTCAGGCGGCAGGAGGCCGGAGCTTAGTTGATTATATATGCTTTATGCTGGCATGTTGGATGCTGGATATGCCTGTTGTTATTATGCTTAGTTTCATTTATGATTATGTTGTTATTGTTGAGACTGTTGTTGGGCATTGTTGCTTTATTTGGTGAGCATGGGGATTGTCCATGTCACATTGGTTTGAATTTATGGGTAATGGAATAAAGGCACCAGTGGAAGCTGTTGGGACTTATCGTTTAGTCCTTTACATTGGAGATCATTTGGACTTATTGGAAACTTTTTATGAACCTAGTATAACTAGGAATTTAGTTTCGTTATCCAAACTTGATAAAGCTGGATATTCTTTTAAGTTTGGTAGTGGTTGTTTCAGTTTGTATAGACATAAATATTTAATTGATAATGGTATGTTATGTGATGGATTATATAAGTTGAGTCTTGATAATCTTTTTGCTGAAACATTTATAGCCATGCATTAGAATATCGGTACTAAACGTTGTTTAGTAAATGAAAGATCTGCTTACTTGTGGCATAAACACTTGGGACATATTTCCAAGGAAAGAATGGAAAGATTAGTAAGGAATGAAATCCTTCTGGATTTAGATTTTACTGATATGAATGTTTTTGTAGATTGCATGAAAGGTAAACAAACCAAACACACAAAGAAAGGGGCCACAAGAAGCAGTCAGCTTCTTAAAATTATACACACGGATGTTTGTGGACCATTTGATGTTAACACTTTCAATAAAGAAAAATATTTCTTCACCTTCATAGATGATTTTTCACGTTATGACTATATCTATTTGTTGCATGATAAATCTCAAGCGGTAAATGCATTAGAGGTTTATATTAATGAAGTGCAAAGATAATTGGACAGAAAGTTAAAGATTGTCAGGTCTGATAGGGGTGGTGAATATTATGGACGGTATGATGAAAGTGGACAATATGCAGGTCCATTTACTAAATTCCTAGAAGAGCGTGGTATTTGTGCTCATTACACAATGCCAGGTACGCCACAACAAAATGGTGTATCAGAAAGGCGTAATAGAACCTTGCTAGACATGGTTAGAAGTATGTTAAGTTATTCTTCTTTACCCACTTCATTGTGGACTTATGCTCTAAGGACTACTATGTATCTTTTTAATAGGGTTCCTAGTAAGGCAGTTCCAAAGACTCCTTTTGAACTGTGGATAGGAAGAAAACCTAGTCTAAGGCACCTGCATGTTTGGGGTTGCCGGGCAAAAATTAGACATTATAATCCACAAGAAAAGAAACTGGATGCAAGAACAATCAATGGTTTTTTCATTGGTTATCCAGAAAAGTCGAAGGGGTATTGATTCTATTGTCCTAATCATACTACAAGGATTGTTGAAATTGGAAATGCTAGGTTCATTTAGGATGGAAAGGTTAGTGGGAGTGAACCACCACATAAAGTGGAGATTCAAGAAATAAGAGTGCAAATTCCATTAACTTGCATCTCTAATAAAGGTGTTATTCCTCATGTTGTTGTATCCATTAACAATAATGAGGAACAACGCATGAATGATACCACTAACCACAATGAAGCTGTAATGAATGAACCGAATGAACCCAAGATGGAATAACCACAACAAATAGCATTAAGAAGGTCTTAAAGAGAAAGGAGACCAGCTATTCCTAATGATTTTGTGGTTTATCTACAAGAACATGAATATGACTTGGGAATAGATAACGATCCAGTTTCATTTTCACAAGCCATAAATAGTGATAATTCTGATAAATGGTTAAATGCCATGAAAGATGAGTTGGAATCCATGGAACATAATGAAGTTTGAGACCTTGTTGAATTACCTGAAGGTTGTAAAAGAGTTGGTTGCAAGTGGGTCTTCAAGACCAAACGTGACTCTCAAGGTAATTTGGAACGACACAAGGCCCGCCTTGTTGCAAAAGGATTTACTCAAAAGGATGGAGTTGACTTTAAGGAGACCATCTCACCGGTCTCTAAGAAAGATTCCTTAAGAATTATCATGGCATTGGTTGCTCATTATGATCTAGAGCTACATCAAGTGGATGTGAAAATGGCCTTTCTTAATGGGAATTTAGTAGAAGATGTGTATATGGACCAACCAATGGGGTTCGTAGAAAAGGGGAAGGAACACATGGTGTGTAAACTTAAGAAGTCAATATACGGACTTAAACAAGCTTCCAGGCAATGGTACCTTAAGTTTAATGATACTGTTGTCTCCTTTGGATTTAAGGAAAACATCATTGATCAATGTATATATCTAAATGTCAGTGGGAGTAAGTTTATATTTCTGATCATGTATGTTGATGATATCTTGCTTGCAACTAATGATCTCGGGCTCTTGAATGAGACCAAGAAGTTTCTCTCTAGTAACTTTGAAATGAAAGATATGGGTGAGGCGACCTTTGTGATTGGGATAGAAATTTATCGTGATAGATCACAAGGTTTGTTGGGTATGTCTCAAAAAACATATATCAATAAAGTTTTAGAGAGATTTAATATGGAAAAATGCTCATCATCGCCTGTTCCAATTCAGAAAGGAGACAATTTTAGTCTCACGCAATGTCTTAAGAATTATTTGGAACGAAAGGAAATGGAAGAAATTCCATATGCATCTCTTGTTGGGAGTTTAATGTATGCTCAGACTTGTACAAGACCAGATATTAGCTTTGCAGTTGGAATGTTGGGAAGATATCAGATTAATCCTGGTATGGATCATTGGAAAGCTGCAAAGAAAGTTATGAGGTACCTGCAAGGAACCAAAGATTACATGCTTACTTATGAAGGATCTAGTAACCTTGAAGTTCTTGGATATTCAGATTCAGACTATGCCGGATGTATAGATACAAGAAAGTCCACTTTTGGTTACTTGTATCTTTTAGCTGGAGGAGCTATAACTTGGAAGAGTGCGAAGCATTCAGTAATTGTTGCATCCACTATGGAAGCTGAATTTGTGGCATGCTTTGTAGCCATGGTTCAGGCTAAATGGCTACGGAACTTTATTTCAGGGCTTAGAATAGTCGACAATATTGATAGGCCGTTGAAAATTTATTGTGATAATTTCGCAACAGTCTTCTTTTCTAAGAATGACAGATACTCCAAGGGTGCTAAGCATATGGAGTTAAAATACTTTGTCGTTAAAGAAGAAGTTCAGAAACAGAGTGCGAATAGAGCATATCAGCACCAACCTTATGATAGTTGATCCCCTAACAAAGGGATTACCGCCCAAGACATTCACTGGTCATGTTTATAATATGGGCATTATGTCTGCTAGTGAATGTTAAGCTCTATTAGTATTTATTGTTTATTGACACTTTGAATTCAATAATGTGCAAGTTTCTGAAATTTCATGATTTCAAACTTATGTTTGCATGCATGATGAAGGATATTTTGAATAACAGAATTTACCTTTATAAAAGGCATTATTGTATCCTTCCCTTTTAAGTATCATGTTTGGAAAAATAGTTGATATGGTAGTACATAGAAGGAACTATGCTAAAATGTGAGAGTGTAGAACCGCCATGACTCTTATTGGCTCCATTTCTAATTATGACTTATGATGAGGCCAATGTATGGTAACCTTTAGCCAAATGTGCGCATCAAATCTTATATTTGTCGAATCACATAATAACGTTTACCACATGAGCCAAGTGGGAGAATGTTAGATATATTCGTTATTAGTGGCTCACGTGATTTGAATATAAGAAGGGATAAAAGATAATTCCGTTTATTAGTGGCCTGGTTAGTGGGAGGTTGTTAAGGGACAATATGGTAATTTGCTTGATGGAAGAAGTTATATAAAGATTAGGGTAAAACCCTTCATCTCTGCCCATAAAGAGGTTCTGGGTTTTTGCCATCAAGAATAGAAGAGGGACCTAGAATAGGAGGGTGAAGAGATTGAGAAAAACTATTCTGCATCAAGAGTTCCCAGTCTAAGGTTTGCTGTCAAAAGCCATTCAACAGAAAGGGTTCTCAATTGAAGATTTTTTTTCATCACCATGGACAAAGGTTAGTGTCCTCATAATTGTTTACTAAATGTGAAAAACATGATTTCTCAAGATCCTTATGTATTCTTGTTATCGTTTAACCTGCATATTAAAGAATACGATCATTGAATAAACCTGTAGGTTTATAATGAATGGATATGTTGAAGAAAAATTCAATTATCTTTCTTTCAATTTCTCTCTCTTATTCCCTTATTTCCCTCAATCTTCCTAACTTTGTGCTTTGGAAAATCAGATCCATAATCTTCAGCAGCAAATCTAATGATCCTTAATTCAGAGATGGACCCAAATGCTCTTAGACTTCAACCAAGATTTGTACCATAGGCTAGATCTATTTTAAGAAGAGTTACTTGTGTAGACCTAACAATAGTTGCATCTAGGGTCGTCAACGAGCCAAGCCGAATCGGACTATGGTTTTAAAATGTTAAGCCTATATTTAAATGTGTTAGTCTGACCTAGTCTGTTACCTGTAGAGATGGCAATATAGGTTGAGTCCGGCGGGTCAACCCGCCAAAACGGAGCGGGTTGGGTTGAGGTTTTCAACCCACCAACCCACCCTGTCTAGAAGTGGGTCAGAACGGGTTCAACCCGCCGCGGGGCGGGTTGACCCGTCGGGTTATAATTTTTTTATTTTTTTTACAATTAGGTAGTATTTCATTTGTCATTAAATTCTTATGATATCCAAAAAAAAAATGTATCTTAATACTTCCTAGAAAAAATAAAGAATAACAATTTTATTTATGATAAATGTTATCTATATATGGAGACAAATGAGTTCTTAAATGATATTTTGACAGATATTAATTTACATTTAAGATTGAGACTGAAAAAAATAAGAGAAGTGTGAAATAAAATAAAATAATATTAGAAAAATTCATAAAATATAATTTATTTTTAAATTTTAATTAATTTATTTTTTAATTGGCGGGTTGGTGGGTTGACCCGCCAACCCACCATAAAATGGGGTGGGTTCATTTTTCCAATCCATATTTAATGGCGGGCTAACCCACCCCGCCCCTTTTTTGGCGAGTTGGTGGCGGGTCGGGGCAGGCTAACCCAAATTGCCACCCTTAGTTACCTGTTATGAATATAATTATTGGCTTGTGGTCTGACTTATTTACAAAAAAAAATAAAAACTGGTTTAGCATGTTAAAAATAATAATACAACAAAAATTATCCAAACAGAATATACGATCAACAACACTAATAGTTGCACAAAGATTCATAAATTCAATGTATATCCAAACAACATAATATTGAACAAAATTTTCAAAAAATCTGTTTAACCAATAAAATGAGGTTAAATGAATTGAAAAGAGATGAGGCTATTATAAGTAACATAAAAAGTATAAAATAAAAATAAGAATTATTAGTATACTATGTTGGTTTAAGAGACTCGCAAGATTAGGGCTCAATAAGATTTCAATTACCGAAAACAACTAAATATACATATAAAAAAAGGAGTCGATACATATAATATAAGATGATCTTTAGCTAAGATGAAGTTTAGGAAAAATGTAAATTAGATCTAACACTCATGCTGCCTTTCTTCACCTATTATTTCTCTAATTGGAGCTCAGGGTCTTTACCCTAATGTCCTTCTCTCTTTATCAAGTAGCTTTATCAGGAGAACTTGTTTCCACAGTTTAAAGCAAGTATCAAACACCTACTAAGTAGCGTTAAAAAGTGGACATGAATCAAAATTCTCTCTTTCATGTCCTTCCTCCTTCACAATACAATTCACCTGGAGTCTTGGTTGTCATTAATCTCCTTATTTAGAATGTCATTGAATAATATGGTGTGATATCTGATATGCGTCCAACATATGATGCTTTCTAAGCTAAAAGAAGCAAGGAATTAATCAATAATGGTTGAAAAATAGTCATAAATGTTATAAATACTGATTATTCCTTCTCAATCATTCTCTCACTCAATTTATGCATTTTAATAGCAGGAAACACCAAAAATGAAGTGAATGAGAGAAATTGAAGTTGCTGAGTATGGTGCAAATCGTGCCATTTGATCGAATAGTGCTTCTGCCATTTTCCAGAAAGTTGGCGCGATCCTGCGCCATAGTGGCGCGAGTCTGCGCTAGTTTGCGGGAAGCTAACCTCTTGTTTGAAGTTTAGCGCGATCATGCGCCATAGTGGCGTGAGTCCGCGCCAGTTTGCGGGAAAACCTGTCCGCGTGCTTTGAAGGGAAGTTTTGGAAGACGCGCAAGAGGATATAAAAAGGAGGCGGAAACCCTAAAAGAAGAGAACTTTTGCACAGGAGAAATTACGAACAACAGAAATCGGAGCAAGCTCTTGGTGACTGAAGATTCAAGATTTCTTCTTCCCATTCTTCTGGTTATTATTTTATTTTATGAATTCTTTTCTATACATAGAATTGTCAGACATGAACATGTATGACTAGTCTTTTATTATTGTGGTAAGGGTCACAACCCTTGATGTAAACCCCTTGTAGTTTGGTTAATTTTTATATTTAATTATTCCAATTGCATTTATTTTATCTTGTTCTTTATCTTATAATTCTTTTAGAACCGATCACTCTATTAGGATTGCAAGTGTTAGGGTTTTCAATAGGAATATTGAGATTCTAGTTCCTGACAAAGGGTAAAATAACAATTCATGTACGCACTAGGGATAGGCTACATGAATTGGAAACGTGAAAGATTCACTGATTTAACAGGCTTAACTTGAAAAGGAATTTCTAAGGGATTATGATTCTAATAGAGTTAATAAAGTTAAAATCACAAAGGAATTAGGGCTTAACTAGTCAATTAACAGAGGGTGAGTTGTTTGATCAATGGTTAAATTAATTGTAAACATTAATTCATATTGCAAGGTGGGGATCATAAAGGTGTTGGCGTCTTTTACCGCAATATTCTTCTAAATATTTTCTCAATCTTAATATGTTGTTCTCAAGGTTTTGAAAGCATCTTTGAATTATTCACAAGTTCTTGAATTGTTCTCAATTTTCACAACCTTCAATTATTCTTACATCCATTTTATTCATCCAACAAGAGAGAAATAGTTATAATAATTTTGGTGCCTCAATTCTCGTTGAGATGATACTCTACTCATCCCTTTATTACTTGGAACGACCGGTACACTTTCCGATTTTTCGCAACAATATCCCCTAGGGATTGAATACCTTAAAGCTTCTCTATAGAACATCCTCATTCTCGAATGGTGTTTAGTGAGAGATATAAAACCAATATGAATCATTATCTAAAAGTTCAAAGCTTTTAGAAGAGTTTATCATTGACATGAATGATATTAAAAATTGTTTTAAATTATTAAGTGAAGCTAAATGACTAATTTTAGTCCAAAAGAAAAATATTTCCATTAATATATTAGTAGGAAATCATGTATCGGATAGGATAAAATGAGATAATAGGATAAGCTAATCATATCATATTGACCCACCAAACAAGAGATAAAAGTAGGATATAATAAGTTATCATATCCTATCTTTTTTATCAGGTGCTCCAAAGAGGCCCTTAATATATTAGTCCAAAAGAAAAAGTGATACTTTGTCCTTTGTGGGTTTTTTTTTTTTGGGTAATCTTTTGTGGGTTTCCTTAATTTACACATAACCAACCAATAATTTTTTTCATAAACATTTTTTATTGGGTACATTTTCATCGAAGTTTTAAAGGAAGACACCTAGAAATTTGTTGTCCGTCAAATCTCAATTATGGTTGTCCATGTTTTATAACAAAACCAAAGCATTGTTGTTTTATAGCGAGGAATTTATTGATGTTTGATAATTTGTTTATGGGTAATATGAATATCATGTAACAGCAAAAAAAAAACTACTTTCCAGCACAAACAAACGTGGGTCAACCATTTTTCTTTTATCATTTTCTCTCTTCATTTTTGTTTATGCACGAAAATGACCAAGGGTAATGTAACATAATACTTCTATTGTTTATTGTGAATGATTGTTTATTTTTCCTCTTATTTTTAGGCTATTGAAAATTGATTAAGTTTCATAAATCTCTAGTACTTACCAAAATTTTAAAAAACAAAAACAAAAACTAGACTTGGGATCGTTTCAATTAAACGAGCAAATTAGTAATTTTGCGAAGGAAATAAAAGTTCTTATATCTCATTCAAATATAATCAAAGAAATTTCGTTAATCATTAATAGAATAACCCTGACAATTTTAATGACAAACTTTTTAAAGAAAAAAATAATTACTTTAATTATTGACCCTATATTTATCAATAAGAGATTGAGATTTTTATAATAACGAAAAATATTTATCATTTTTAGTGACACGACTTTATATCATTTTAAGTGACACTACCTGTTTTTACCTCCTCTCTTATCTATAAAATCAAGAGGAGAGAGAAAATGAATTTAATGTGGAGGAGTGAGAAGGTAAAAAGTAAAGACACACCAAAATACAAAATACAATAATTTCAGTTAAAAAAACACAAAATTATATCCTATAAAATAACAAATATTTTTCTCTTATAATAATGTAGTAATAGTATTATTAGTGAGTGAGGATATTCTAATTACCAACTTACTACCCATCACATCACCATTGGATCAAATAGAGAGAATGTTAAAAAGTTTTTGAAGAGAGAGAAAATGTTAATCTGATGGTGATTAGATAGGTAGTAAATTGGTAGTAAAAAAATTTTGTAGTGAGAATATCTCTCCTCATTATTAGTAGGGGAAATATTTGTTATTTTAAGGGGCATAATTTTATGGCATTCTAAGTTAAACAACCTTGTTTTGATGCATATTTGTTAGTTTTTTATATTATCTCATTCACAAAATCAGGAGAATAGAGAAAGAGAGAGTATTATGGATGAAAGAAAATGTAAAAAAACAATAAATTTGCACCAAAAAATGGTTGTTTCATGACATAAAGTTGTATCCTTTAAAATGATAATTGTTATTATTATTATTATTATGAAGATGGGATAAGTGCCTTTTTTTGCCTACTATTAAAGGTGGCAATATGGATTAAACCCGACGGGTCAACCCGTCACAATGAGGCAGGTTGGGTTATACATTTCAACCTACCAATCTACCTCAACCCGCCCCGCTTAGTTGTAGGTCATAATGGGTTGGTGGTGGGTCGGGGCGGGTTGGCCAGCGGGTTAATTTAAAAAAAAAAATTAATAGGTAGTATTTTATTTGTCACTAAACTTTTGTAATATGATTTTTTTTTTATCTTAGTACTATCCTAGAAAAAATAAAGAAAAATAATTTTATTTATGACAAAGGTTATCCATATATGGAGGCAAAAATAAGTTCCTAAAAAATATCTGACTGAATATTAGTATACATTTAGGCTTGAGAATGAAAAAAATAAAGGGATTGTGAGATAAAAATAAGTAATATTATAAAATTAATAAAATATAATTTATTTTTTATCTTTTAGGCGGGTTGAGCCACCAACCCACCACAAAACGGTGTGAGTTAATATTTTCAATCCATATCAAAATACGAGGCGGGGCAGACCAACTCATTTTTGGCGAGTTGGCAACGGGTCGGGTCGGGCTAACCCATTTTTCCACCTCTAGCTACTATAGCCACTCCTTTCCAATACTATTATCATAATCTTAAGAGAAGAGAGAAATTGTGAAAGTTACTAAGTAGAGTATAGATAAAAAAATAGTCACAATATTCCATCTCTATTATTGTTATTATTATGATTATTATTGTGGGATAAGTGCCTATTCTTTTTTATGCCTACTCTAAACTCATTTCCAATACCATTATCGAAATCTTAAGATGAGAGATAAATTATGAAAGTTAGTTGAAATTACAATCTATTAGTGGTGAAAATGAATACATAGAATAGACATGAAAAAATTTATTATTTATTATTTTTTTTTTTTTGTTATGAGGATTAGTTTTCTTATTTTATATAAAATAAATTTCCTTCCTATACACAATAAATGAGCGGTGTCCACAAAAAGAGTGAGAATACAAAAGAAGTGGACCCACTTATTAATTGTGTGTATATATATATGAAGAAATTTTTTCTTTCTTTCCCTATTATTATTGGTTCAAATCAATGGCGGAGCCACGTACATCCTGGGTGTGACCTCGGTCCGGATTAAATTTTAACAATTATACTTATTCTATATAATTATATAATTAATTATATTTTGGTCCTCTGAGTTAAAATTATAATTTGGTCCGGGCTACAATTTGTAATTTGGCCCTAACTAAAACTAAAATATTTTTGGTAAGAGATGTGGGTAAGTTATATTAGGTTATGTGTTCAATTTCTATTTGTATAAAAAAAATTCACTAAAATTAAGAATATTTAATAAAATTATAATTTTTCTTGGTATTGCCTGCTCAGGTACTTTGTATTTAATATAATTTAAATAGATATGATTATATTTACAAACTCTTACAAATTATATTATGTACTCCCGAAAAGTACACTAGGTTATACTATATTTTCCGGAGTAATAGTATAATTTGCAAAAATTTATAAAAAAAGTTTATAAATGAATTCTTCCCCAATTTAAATACATTATGATATAAACTAATAAAAATTAAAAAAAACAAATACACTTAATAATTTTTTGAGCGGTCTCAAATTATACCCGGCTCCGCCACTCCTTCAAATTATACCGTCGTATTAAAAAGACACGGGAGGATGCGTCTTTTGCAAAGCCTTCACCCTCCCACCACCGATTGAGTTTTGCCTTAACTTTCTTTATGCTGAAAGTGAAAGCAAAGATTTTACTTCAAATTAAATTAATTAGGGCTCGTATTAAAAGACACGGGAGGATGCATCCTTTGCAAAGCCTTCACCCTCCCACCACCGATTGAGTTTTGCCTTAACTTTCTTTATGCTGAAAGTGAAAGCAAAGATTTTACTTCAAATTAAAGGAAAATTTGATGCATAGCACACAATTAATATTAATAAATATTAGTTATGTGCAAAATAAATAAAAAGATTAAAATTAGTTAGGGATTCATTTTTTCTGCGATTAACGTAGATAATTTATTTACATTAAGCTAAAATAATGTTATTTTGAGTAGAAATAAGTATTTTTATAATTATAATTTATTTTAAGAGTTATAATAAATTTTTTATTTTAATTTTTAATTTTTTAATTATAAATCAGAGAAGGTTATAATTATATACGGACAGGAATATTTGCAGCACACAAATAATGTTACGCACAATGTTATCATCAATATCAACCGTTAATTTCCGCTGACGACGGTTATCATTTATTGCGAATTAATAATTAATTAATAAACTTGATTTTAAAAACGATAACCGTTGATTTCTTTTCCTAAAATTAACGGTTAAAGATGCGGCCGTAACATTGTGCGTAATATTATTTGTGTGTCACAATATCTTACTCCTATATTTATATCCTATTTTTGTTTACAACTTCTTATAATCATATCTTAACGTTGATTTCCGTCAATCAACGATTAAAATTTTCGCAAATCAAATTTATTAATTAATTATTAATTCCCAATAAATGATAATCGTTATAAATATAACTCCTCCCTTATAAATCACGTGGGTTTGGAGGTGAAACTAGATTATTTTTACATTCACATAGATATTAAAGCCATTAATTAGTTGACAACAATAACACGGTTGGTTTTGGTGAGACTTAGACATCCAAACCAATTCCTCAAAACGCCTAACGTTTAACATTCCCATCAAACAAAACCAAGGTTCAAATCCCACGCACGCAGATCAGATCTCTCTTCCTCTTTTTCTCTCGATCAGCACCAGGTTAGTTCCATGCTTCATCCAAATTATATTTTAACGTTAAAATTTCATTGTGGATGAACAAATGCTCTGTGTTTCATCTCAAAGATTGCATTTTTATTGAGCTTCTTCATTCATAGCAAGTATGAGCTAATTTTAGTTCAAATGGGTTTTTATGTCTTTCATTTCTTTTTATGCAAAAATGATGATCTTTTTATTCAGCTTCACGTTTAGCCAGTTTGAGCTGATTTTAGTTCAAATGGGTAATTGTATACGTTCATTTATGTTCAAAATGGGGATCTGAATGACAGTCCAAAACAACTCAGAAATTATATTTACATTTTTTTTTCTTAATTCTAAAGCATTATGGCACTTTTGGTCTTAACCTTGACATTAGGTGTTTGTTGTTTTTTATTCAATTTCAAATCAATATAAATTTTGAAGAATTATTATATCTCCCCTATGCAATTTGTAATATGTGTTCATTTGAATATAATTTGGGTAATTATAATTTGGACTTGT